>JAJGRX010000202.1:0-70918 GCA_025461125.1 Carex kokanica | reverse complement strand
AAAACATGCATAAAGATTATAAGATTCTTCCATTGTACTTTATTACAAATTAGGTCCCTCATTTACGCACAGAGCATCCTATCTCAACATGAAAAAACAAAAGGAAAAAAAAAAAACCATGAACAAAATGGACAGATCCTTATGTGATCAGGTAAAGTCTATGATCTGATCTATGCTCATGATTTAGCTTTTGGAGTTGCCTTAATTTTTGCAGCTTCTTGAGTCTTAGTTTTCGGGGTTTCTGCAGTCTTCAGAGATTCTCCTGCCTTTGGGGGCCCCTTCCACTTGAAATTATCAGCATAAGATTTGGGCTACAATAAAATTTAATTTCAATTAACGGATTAAGATAATAGGCTAGTATAATGATATGGACGAACAACACATACTTAACCCTTCTGTTTGAACCTAAGCAGCACTCATGCAAGTTGAAAGCAAAGCTTCATACCAGTTCACTCGATAAGCTTACAAAGAAGTAACACAATTTAGTCTCTTATAATTGACTTCAGCCTATGAAAATATGAAAAGTCGTAACTATGCTTAAAATACCAGAACCTCGATTTCATATCAGTCATAACAAAATTGGATCTGTACATTGTCCATTTCTCTATACTTACCAGACATCTACTTACCAGTGCCAATTGAAAATAATTTGCATCCCTACATCACGAGGTACAAATACAAGCAGAGAGAAAAGGAAACATTTAGAAGAAAACAGGCACTAACTGATTATAGGTCCTTAGTAGAGATATTTGGAAGGAAATGAGAATATTGCCTAAGCTGTTTTGAGCAGATAGGTTGGTGACTCATAGTACTCCAAGAGGATGCTAATTTTGGTATTGCATGAAGGATAAGATAGTATATTGGCATTTCTTTTATGCAGTGGCTCTGACTTCCAATAACAGTTCATGGTTCTGTAGAGATAGTTTTCTTTTTGGGCTTGGTATGAGTAGTGAATTTAGGTCAATAACCAAATCATGAAAGGGAGAACTGAAATTCCAGGGGAAAAGGAATGACAAATGAAGGAGACTAACATACATACTGAGATATTTGCTGGGAAGAAAAAAAAATTGACTCTGTTTAATGCAAAATACTACTTCACCCATGTCTAATACAAAAGACGCAAATGGATATAATCAAACCACTCCGATACAACATATAGCAAAATTAAGTTATTGGACAACTTCGAAGTAAAATTTAATTAGAAAGTTTTGTAACAACTTGTCAGTTGTGACATTACCACAGCCACTAGTTCCCATAAAAACCCCTAGATTAACAATTTTAGCAGGTCAAGAACAATCCACAGAATTCATTCTGGCCTCACAAACAATGCTTAATTGGGAATATCGTGTGAAGTAGAAAACATAATATAAATTACGACTTCTATTGAATTAACATGCAAACCGCAATTATAAATAAAGACCTAATGAGCAAGCTCAAATTGAAAACTAGAAAGACCTCTTAAGGAAAGAGGTACAAACCTTCAGAAGAGGAGTATGGTGTTTTCGTACCTGCATAAAATGAAGTCAGATTACATCAGATACACGTCTTCTCCCATGATTACAAAAATAAATTCATTAATTTTCACATAAATTCCTCAAACCCAATATGCATTAAAGGAAATTCTAGTAACGTCAAATGCTATCACCTAAGTTACAAAAGTCATACCACATATTGCCAGCCATGTTTCTCCGCAAAAGCCTTAGCAGCCTCTGCACTTTCAAAACTCAGTGAAGCGTCTCCCACATTTGCATATGGGTCGCCAGTGGAGGTCCATCCCATTAATGGATTCTCCCACCTGTTAAAAGCATGATAATTAAAATTCTTTTGAGTGCTTATCATGTGTCCATTTGGATGGATGCAAAAGAGATTAATAGGATTAGAAACTTGGACCACTGCTTTGGGAAAGTTACATCTATTTCAGTGGGTGTCATTTACTTTATCAATAAAAAAAAGAGACACAAGGTTTACAGCCAACTGGCAGAGTTACATGTCATTGACGATCTATCTCAACAAAAACTCTCATGTAACATAACCGGCAAATATTCCTCTACATTATCTAAATTGCTAGTGATATGTCAAAGACAATTTTCAAGTGCTTTAAAGTACTTTTAGAGTGTCTGAAGATGCTCTTTTGTTCAATATTGCCTAACTTGCAGCTGAGGTTGTTGAAAGCAGTATAGAGCCTATTTAAATTTCACCAAGTGAAATGCTAGGTATCTAGTCAATTGCATGAGGAAAGCATACTTGACAAAAGTACAGTCAAATTAGAAAACTACACAATACTAATCAAAGAATGTTCATACTTTTGAGTTGACAAAAAGTTGATCTTCCATTTGCCGACCTTCCCAGAACCTTGCTGAGTCGCAGTCCTGGCAGGTGAATAGATCATGACCTAATCCACGGCAACAAAGTAATTTTATATAGTGGAATCAAACCGATTATGCAGCCTCTAGGAAGCTAACTAAGAATTATAAGGTTCAATCAACTAATTATATCCTCAATGATAATAGGGTTAACCGTTACAACTACATCAGATTTTATCTCCGAGTAAAAAAAAATTGAGACCTAAAACGACTAATACGAATAAATCTTGAGTTAAGCATTAACAAATATAAGGTAAATGAAGAAAATTTAAAAGAAAGGCGAGTACTTTTCGCGTAAGATGCTCCTTAGGTATTCCAGAGACGATCCCGATCTCGCCGGGCTTGATCTCGACGAGAGCTTCGGAGGAGAGCGATCTGACTTGCGCGAAGAGAGCACGACCGAAGGGGAGTACTCGCCGTTGAAGAGATGCCGCCATTTTCGCCCAAGTGATGACGCACTGGGGTTTCGCAAAGAGGAGAGAAACTGAACGAAGAAAGGAGAGAAGGCAACATAAAGCGGGTTCGGATTCTCACCATGTCGGGTAAAGATTTTAACAGAGTAGTTTTGACTTTATGCAGCGCATGGACTATAGATAATCAAAACAGCGCTGCATATAGTTCGTGCGCTGTATGAAGCTAAAAGTGCTCTGTTAAAATCTTACCCGTTGATGTCCAAGTATATCTGAAACGGCCCAAGATTTAAAACGGTTTTGGGTTCGTATGAATAGGTGTTAGTTGGGCCGGCTGATATACATTTATTTTGGGTCAGTCGCACTGGCCGTATGAAATTACAAAGAAATTGCAGAGATACGGGCTCGCACTTCTCTTGGGAAGTAACTGGATTCGATCTCAAGTTCTCAACGGCCAGTCTGCTCCGCAACCTGGCTTGACTGTTAGACCCACCCGCTCACGCCATACGGCCATAGTACGTTCTCTCTCTGTCTCCTCTCTCTCTCTCTCTCTGTCGACCTCTCTCGATCAAGTCGGACCCGCCTTTGTGAAAATAGGTATGATCTCTTTAGTTTGCTTAATACTTGTCTATTCGTATTCATTTGGAACAGCAAGTCTATTTTAATTGATTTTTTGTTTGCTTGTATTCCCTCAATTAATTTCGAGCTATGAAGCTCAAGTTGCATCAGTTGGGGGAAGAGGGTATCGGGCGAAATATTGTACGAATAAGGAACTAGGGGAAATATTACAGAAGATATGAATTATGAAATTTAGTTTGTTAGATCGTTTAGTGTGTGATTTTCGTAACTGTTTAATTACGCTCTTCACCGATTAATCAGCTAGGCTCCAGTTGTGAGGAATGTTCTTAGACAAATTGCGTATCATTCTGCCATTTCTTGGATTCTTGATCTCTAAGTTACAGCAAACATATCTCTGGTATAATAATCTTTTGTTCCATAGTGTACACTCAAAAAAAAAAAAATCTTAAAAGGGAAGAATTTCTTTTTTTTTTGCCTTCAATTTCTCTCTTTCTTACTGATATTTTGCATCATATAAAAAATTTTATCTGTTCTACTGCAGTGGTTGGATTTTGTACATGATAGTTTGATCTTTTTATTCGCAGGGATGGAAGAGAGAGGAAAAAATGTGGATGTCGAAGCATTGAATCTTCGTGTTGAGCAACTTCAGCGTGGTAATTCATCCTCTAGTATTTCTTCTTTTCCTGCTCTCTCTCTCTCTCTCTCTCCCCTATTTTACTCTACCTGCTCTAATTTTCATTTCCACATGAAGAGCGTGACGAGCTAAAGAAAGATATAGAGCAACTATGCATGCAACAGGCAGGACCAGGCTATCTCTCAATGGCAGCACAGATGCACTCCCAAAGGTGTTACTTTTCTCTAGTTTCTCACTCTTTTAAATTTTAATTCAGTTAAACTTGCAAATTAGATTTCTGATAAAAAAACTCATTTAGCAATTGGGATTTTGCTAGTTACACCAGCATTTCACATAACCTGCAAGTCATAAATTTGCAAGTTTCCCATTAAAGAAACCAGTTTCTTTTATGGTTGGGCATACTGCCGGTAGCACCCGGCCATTAGGATAAAGGTTCGGTCAAGCAATATTAGCCCAGACTTTATATGAATTCGAACCATAGCATCTTACTCTCTGTTATATGAGTTTCAACCTGGGTCTGAAGCTGAAAAGAGAGGAAGAATCCATAAGCAGCTATGGGCAAAATTGTCAATATTTAGCAGATTCTTGTCCTCATTATTATAACTGTAACTTTGTTTCCAAGATCTCGAACAATATGAGTGTTTGATGCAGATTATATTACATGAGTGAGGCTATGGTAATATGCATATTACAGATCGACCCATAATATGCATCAATATCTCTATTTTGAAAGTTTAAATAGTCGATCCAAACAGCTAAACATGATTTCCATATGAAAATGTACTTGCAAATCAAAATTTACATTTTTAGAATTTTTTTACTATTTTTTTAGATAGGTAGAAAATCACTGTTTTTGGATTGTCCAGAATTTCAAATCAAGTGGTTTTCTACCTATCTAAAAAAACAGTAAAAAAAATCTAAAAATGTAAAATTTGGTTTGCAAGTACATTTTAATACGAAGAGAATGTTGAATGGTTCAGATTGACTATTTAGACTTCAAAACAAAGATATGAGTCCAGTGTGGGCCATTGTGTAATATGCACATTACCAGTCTCACTCATATTACATTTGGATCCTATTTTCAAAATACTGTAAATATTTGCAGTGAGAATAAAGTTTTGTGAATATTCAGGACAGCTAATCTAGAGCAAGATATTGAAACTCTACAGAAAAGACTAGCTAGTTGCTTAAGGGACAAGCATAATCTTCAAGAGGAGCTTGCTGAGGCTTATCGGATTAAAGTTAGTCTCTAATCTCTTATCTTTATTTATACTTTATGCTCTTTTTGTACCATTGAGGACCTTCATTACTAGTACAGTCTATTACCAGTATCGAAATGTTTGTGACTTTTAAGTGTGTGTGTGTGTGTGTAGAGAGAGTTTTGCTAATGTCAAATTTACTTTTTAATGTCCAAACGGTAGATCCAAGCATTTCAATCAAATCTACATATCAAAATCGTGCTGTATACCAAATTTTACAATTGTAGGATTTTTTTTTTACTATTTTTTCAGATTTTTGTTAGATGACCCTAAAATAATAGAAAGTTGTCAATATTTGTATACCAAATATGGTCATCTTTCAAAAATTCAGAAAAATAATAAAAGAACCTAAAAACAGTAAAATTTTGCCCATTAGCATAGCGGCCGATATGGTAATGTTAGTACATTGGAACAACTATATATAGTATATTTTGTTACTTTAGTTTACTGGTGCATTTGGTCCTGTGCTTTATTTTTCCAGAGCCAGCTTGCGGAACTGCATAATGCTGAACTGTTGAAGGTATCATACCTCCCTTATCACTAGAAAAACTTGTACTTCTGCTCAAGGCGAGGCAATTTTTTTCTTTGCAAATGAACAAAACCCACATTTCAATTTTATGGATTTTTATATTTGCACTGTTTTATGCAGACAAGTAAATTCCTTTTTATCTGTAAAATTATTTTTGTTTTCTTGGACAAATATGTTCTCCGTACTTATGCATTACACCATTATGTCTTTCACTTTTCTCCCAATTTATAAGAATTTTCGGTTAAGTGTTTTACCAAAATAAGACAAAGAAGAGGTAATATACGGAATAAGGAGAGAAATTGTCAGACTTCATTTTGTTGGCCCAAATACGAGGTTTGAATGTGCTAATTAAACATAAGTTGTTAGTGTTGAGGGGCACAGTGGTCACAAAGGGTTGTTCTTTGAAATTTATCTTGGTAGTTGTGTGTGCTTTTATTTTTGAACTTACAAATTAAGAATGTTAATCACAAACATTGAACTATTGAACTATTGAACCTTTATTTGGCAAAAGTCCTTTAATTATATTTCTGTTCTACTGTTAAGTACAGAATAAAGAAGCAGAGAAACAAGTTAAGTTTTTCCAAAGCTGCGTTGCTGCGGCATTCACCGAAAGAGATCAAGCTTTAATGGAGGTCATATGGTTTCCTTTATATTTGAACTGAATAGTCCATAGTTCATTATATCCTATTTGCAAGGAACTCTTTTGTAATTCTCCTTTCCTTCTTTCTTCTAACAGTGTGAAAAGGTGAAGGAAAGAGAGGAACCTTTATCTAAGACATTAGCTGAGCTTGAGGAAAGGTATCTTCTATTTGAACATTGTGTTCTCTCTAAGTAAGGATTTATATAGTAAAATACCACATTGGGACACCATGTTGATCAGGTCTTTTACTGGTACTGATTTGGCACAGCATAGCTCATTTTGTTTCCTTATTGTTAAATTGCATAAAGGGAAGAGACGTGATATGGTTTAGTTTACTCTTAAATATCATTGGGCTTTGTTGAGGCCTAATTGAGTCGGCGCATAATTTCTCAAATGTGAAAACCGGATACCTTTCTGAGCAGGCTATTTAACTTACAGAATAGGAGAACTTCAATCTTCATGTTTACATGAAAAGAGATCGAAGGAAAAATTGGAGGCCGAATTGAAGGATCTGAAAAACCAAATCGAGCCTTTTGAAAAAGTACGTTAATTTGAACTTTGTTTCCTTGAAAAGCTTAATTATGATATTTTACCTTTTTATTCTCTTTTAGGTTGTAGTAAAATTTTATGGAATACGCGAGAGAGATATGGTTTCATCTTCAGATACTACAACAGAAGAGAAATGCCAATGCCTTCTTCATGATTCTCCTGATAATTGGATATATAGTGAAGATGGCGAGACCTCAGCGATGAAGTACATTGTAAACTTTATAGAAACCTTTCTATCATATTTTATTGCTTGTTCATCATTACTCATTTATCTTTATTTTTATAGGCTATATGTGTCTTGATTCTTTTGTGTTAAATTTACCATTTAGGCATCTTTAGAAGATGAGAAAGATGCTCTTAAAAGTTCAATTGATAAGCTCCAAAACAACCTTCGAATGGTAAATGTACTTGAAAGAAGAAAGAAATGGAGTTGAAAATTGGTATTGGTTAATTATTATCCTTCTTTTTTGTTTATAGGGACTTGAGATTGAACATCATTTAAGGAGAAATGTACAGTCTTTAGAGAAGAAACAAGTAAGATCTTTCATCCTATAATCTGCTTTTTATTGTTTGGTTTGAAACTTAGGTACTTTCATTTCTGGGTGCAGAAGTTATATGACAACCTGGTTAGCGACAAACTAAAATCGCTGCAGGAGTTTTGCAACCATGTGAGACTTGAAATTTCAAGAAAATTGGAAGAAGAAGGATCTCATATAAAGGTCGACATTAGTAAAATTCTAGAGTTGTTAAGCCAGATTAAAATTGAGCCACAATGCAATGCCAAAACTTCGTCAGAAGAACCGCAAGAAGATAATAATGATCGCATGGAATACAAAGATGTGCATGTTAGTGCAGATGTTATGAATGTTATAGCTCAGGTATAAAGTTGAAATGAACTTATTCAATGCTTTTATTTTATTTTTTTACATGATGTTTGTCATGATTTTCTCTTGGCAGAGTTCTAACCTTCCCACAAACATCTCTAGTGAGAATACTGATATGTCAAACGCATTTGCTCAAGCTTTACAAGAGAAGGTGCAAATGATAGATGATCTTTATTTTTTCTTGTATTTAATACTTAATTGAATATGATCGTACTAATTAAAAGATTAATTTTGTATTTTTTTTAATACAGGTTGCCACACTGTTACTACTATCTCAGCAAGAAGAGAGGCATTTACATGAGCGAAATATGAATGAAGCTCTATTAAAGAAAGTCGAGGAACTCCAAAAGAACTTATCCCAGGTGATTTATTTGCTGTTTTGTTTTCAGAAATAGTCGAGTCCTTTTCTTGTTCCTTGAAACCAACATCTCTTGTGATCATTCATCACTTCCCTTGTACAGGTGACCAACGAAAAGGTGAAAGCACTCATGGAATTGGCCAAGTTGAAGCAAGATATTCAGCTTTTACAACAGTACGGATCGCTTAATTCAACTCTATTTTTGGTTGTCTTGTGAAGGTTTTAATATGTTGGAGCCCACCTATTGTAGGGATAGTGGAAGTAATCCAAGACATGCCAGTGTAGCGAGTACTGATCTTGCCATTGTGAAAGGAAATAAAACTCAAGAAGAAGGGAGGTTGAAGAACATTTTTAAAAGAACCTACTTGACACGGTGGATAAGTAATGTGCAAGAGGAAGCTAACACTGATACAAAGGAGTATTCGGTCAATCTTGCAAGGTATCCACTTTTCTGTTACTTCAATTGTCAAAAATTTCAAATGCTTTTTAGCCTTTATTATCTTTTTGAAATGGGTACAGGCTAAAAATCGAAAATGCAACTTTTCAAGAAAGCATAGCTAACATGGAACGGCTCACGTCTTCAATTCACAGGCTTCATGTCTTACTTATGAAGGTTTGCCAGAACTATTTCATTCTTTTGCAAAAAGAAACTTATGTTTATAATTTTCTGACATTATTATATTGTTATATTTTAAAAGTGTGTTTTGTAAGTTCAACTGCATAAATGGAAAATGTATTTCCTTCATAGATACTGCAATTGTCCCTAACTGTAGTTAGCTGCTCTTTGCCAACTCCATATTAAACCAAAATCATCTCTGTGATTGTCTATTCTCAAAATTATATATAATTAAAAAGTTTGGGGTTCATATGTGAGCTTAGGGCTATATAGTTATTTTTTGTATGATGAACCTATAGTTCCCACTTTTCGAAAATGAGGGTATTTATGCTCATATATTTGGCACCCCCATCTTAGCCATATTTTTCTATTGATAATTTAAAATCCAGGATCCAATGAAAAATGTAAACTGTTGAAGTTAATTCTATCTCGAAAATAATGCTTCGACATAAAAAATCATAAAATTGTAGTTTGTTTTGTACATGATCAAAAGGTAATATAATCAACAGATGCAGCCCAATTAACCACAATACAGCTGATATTTTGGTTTCTTGATCTTGTATAATATAAGAAATCAGAGATTTCTATGTGAATGTACTACCCTTGAGATGGAACATGACCAAACAGTTCACACTTCCATTTGGAATTTGAATTTTTAATTTCTTGAAAAAAAACAACAACAGTCATGATGGTCACAGAAAAAATGAGCATCGGATCCTTTTTGGAGTTGTGAGTTTTGTTGCAGAATGAAAAGTAGAACCTTTGTTTCAGGTTGAAGAAGATTTGAAGTCAGAAGCAGGACCATCAGAAAATACATATGAAGCACTTAGCAGTGTAATAACCGAATCAAACCTAATGAAGACAGCTCTAGGCAGTGTTCTTCCTATTAGCTGGTCTGGTGATTCGACAGATAATGCAATAACCTATGAGAGCTTATGAATCGTCAGATCCACCAGAGGCATCTAGGTCTGAGAAAGCCGATCCTCTCTCCTCCACTAGCTTGGAGATGGTAGAGCTTCTCATACTAGCCGCTGAAACCCTAACAGAGAGGCTGGTTGAGAGAAATGCCAGCATATAAGTGGGAGTTGATTGTATATGCATTGTTCAGTAGCAAAATTGATTTTTTTTTTTTTTTTTAGTTAATCATTGAGCAGCTATTGTCTCAGTGAAGTTTTGTGTGCTAGTCAGAAGGTATATTTGTAAATAGAGTTAAAAGTGAACAGACCTCTCATGTAAATGTTGTCTAATTCATGAAACTTTGTCTTGAGAAATTTATAGATGTGCCCATCGTAACATTGTAATTTAGATATTTCCCCATCCAAACTTAAAAATTGGTTATTTACCCATCCAAACTCACTTATTTTATCAATATCCCCATTTCTTAATTTAATTAATGATAAATGCAGTTTAATATTAGTAAAAAATTAAAATAATGACCATTCTGCCCTTAAGAATTGAGCAGCCCACAACTCCTCCAACCATATATCATTGTGAAAGAAAAATTGTTCATTGTTATCTTGTCTGCTCAATTCTTGTACCCTCGCTTGTTACTCCCTTAAAAAAAAAATTACACGGAAGTTTCTGGGTGTTTTTTTTGGAAAGAAATCCCATACTTGCAAGCTGCATTTTTTCACTGGTTTTGACAATAATTCGAGGCGTGGTACACAGTAAATGAAGACTTAGTCTGAATAAGAGCTGCTAATTAGATAAGATTTAATTTGGTTTGGCTTGGGTTGACTTGGCTTGGTGACCAATCCTGAGAGCAGGCTCTTATTGACCGCGAACTAAAAAAAATAAAAATAAAATACAAGGGATAAGTTAATGAGTTGCGTCAAACTGAAAAAAAAAAAAAAAAATGTGTACTATGAGACCACAAGTAATATTCTATTTTTTTCTTCAGAAAAAAAAAGGTGCACTCTCAAAAGATGTAAATGTTATAAAAACTGACAACTAATAAATTATATACTGAAATATTTACCACCCCATCTAGAAATCGAATTTAAAATAAAACGATAAGCATCCAAGGCCTTACAAGACACGCCATGTTAGATATAATTAGAGAAGCTTCCTTCAATTCCTATCTCCACTCTCTTCACATGACCAAGGACTTTCAAGCACTCTAATCAAAGTCGTCTCCTAGACTACTGTTGAAAAGTCAATCGGTCTATAATTAAATCTATGGACCAAACACACGTACAATATGACATCATCGATTTCACATTGATGTAGATTGTCTTTGATAACTCATTAAATTTTCATATACAACAGAATGACAGTACCAAGATTTTCTTTTTGAGAAAGTAAAAGAAAAAAAGAAAAAAAAATCAATTTTTCATGAATGGATAGATCGAATTGCACTAGTTCAAGCAGCTTTTGAACAAATTTGTGGTCAAGAATCAAGATGGATTTAACACATGAGAAAACATAGAACCGCATTATTGATGTGTTTCAAGAAACATGCACTTGATAAAACCTCATTATTTGTGGATTTTATCTATTTTTCAAAGAAAAAAGACAACCATTCTCTTTCCCAAAAAATGAATCCAATACCATATTTGACAGTCTGGTAGAGCTAAGTGCACAATTAATACTAGTATGTGCCGTCGTTGTAACGAAATATATAATAAGATAACAAAATAAATTCTCATACAAAATGACAAATTTTCATAAAAAAAATTAGAAAATATTCTAGATTTATCACAGTAATATGTATAGAAATAAGGAAGTGAACAAAAAATTAATTTGCATTGTGATCCGCCATATATAAAATTTCAATTGGAGAGTGAGAAATAAGAAAACAAATAAATAAGAAACGGAGAATTATATCGCTAAATTTTAGATCCATTTAAATTAATTGTAACGCATCGTATAGCAGTATGTGTGGCGAGTATGTTTGTAGCTAAATTTAAGCTTCTACACATAAAACAGATGTATTTAATCAAAAGAAGATAGATTATGTGATTGAGAGTCAGATTAAATCCAAAAATTAATATTTTAATCGTAATCGTTGACGAATCGACACCCAACGTGCTTAATAATAGAAATGGAGATGTAATCACGCAAATTTTGCTTTTAAATTTTTTGAAGGTTCATTGTATCGGAGCAAATTTGTTCAGCAAGAAACGTAGGTCTAAAATTATCTTTAGACCCGGTCCTCCCTGAAGTATCCCCTCTCCTTATAAACCTATGCCTCAACACATATATGTTTTTTCTCACATGAAATAGCATCCCCTCTCTTTCCATCTCAATCTTTCTTTCTCTCAAGCATGTTTTGTGGCGCAGGAAGTTTCAAAACTCTAGACGACGATACATTCAGTGCACCGGCGACGCCGATACAAAAGAGCCGAAAGTCAACAAGCAAAAACAACCCGTATGCATCTCGGGGCCTCGACAAGTTCTCCACAGTTTTGACGGAGCTTGAATCAAGGAAGGAGAAGATCATCGCCCGTACCGGGACAGACGACCATGTCATGGTGCGGTTCAAGCACACCGAGAGCAACGATTGGGTACCGATTGTTGTTCGTCTTCCCGAATCAAAAGAGAATCCGGCAAACATAAAGGGATCTGATAAACATTACCATAGAAGCACGGTGTCGACGCCCACATCGCCACGGCGACTGCCGGTTCAAGAGAAGGTTGAGGCGAGGGTAAAGGTTGTCAAAGACAGCGACAAAAAGGAGAAAACAAAGACCGGATTTTTCTCGTGGATTTCTTTCAATAGAATGAATCCCTGCTCTTACTGGCCATGGGCTTTAGTGATTGTCTTGGTATGTCTGGTATTTTTCGGTCGGGTTTTCGCAGTATGTTGCACCTCGATATGGTGGTACTTGGTGCCGACATTGAATGGTGAAGATTTAGACATGTTGCGAATCCGGCCAAATAAAAAGAGAATTGTTAGGAGAAGAGCTCTGAGTGATGAAAGGGTGGCAGAGAAGGTAACATCCACATCACCACCTAGAGTGCTTCCTTCTAATAAGAAAGAGAAACCTAAGAGACTGTGCTCTTTTTAGTTCTCTTTTTCTCCCTTTGCTGGTTTTTTGAGAGATGATGTAAATAAATTATGGAGATCCTTCTCTGAGCACTTTGTTGGGTACATGAGGGAAAAGTTTCCAGCCCATCAGAAACAGAGTATTGTAATTTCCTTCATCTCTCTCTGTTTTTTTTTTTTTCTCTCTTGAGTTTTGTGATTTAAGGATTCATGTAAATGTTCATTACTAACATATTTATGTAATATTAGTTCCAGAGTGAAATTTTGTCGAAAAGGGGTTCCCTTTAATTTGCTCATTAGTAGGATTTTTTTTTTTTTCAATTTTGTCATGTCTGATTAATTAATTAGCCTTGTTTGAAATCTCTATTGGCAAAGAAAACTTCTGTTGAAAATAACTAGTATGTACATCTTGGAGACATGACATATCAAGGCATGAAGAAATTTGCACATTACACCCAAGATACACTTTCTTCTTCTCCGGCGATATTTGCTCTCCTTCTCCAACAACACTAGTTGTTTCCAGCAAATACCAAATAACAGTGTAATCATCAATTCTCTTAATTAGTTATGATTCTATTCCTTTATTGTTCCAACGGCTATAAACCTAAATGTACATAAATAGCTTAGCTTTCTCCATTGTAATTTTATGAATAAATAATCAATAAAATCAGAGAAATCCCTTTTATCAAAGTTTTTCAACTTCCCTTGTGGTTATCTGTAAATGCAAGAGCCGTCCAGTCCATGGAGGAATGGAGAAGATTTAAATCTGGGTTTTTCAAAGATTGGATCCATTTGATTTCAGCAGCGTGCTTGGTACATGTAGAAAGTCAACTTGATTAAATAAATACAGCAACGAAACTGTCGTGCCTTGAAAATTTTCGTTGTGATGGTGATTTTTCTAACTTGCACATAATTTGAAGATGCTTATTATTCTATACCTGTATGAATTGTCAGCACCGATTGCTTGCATCTTTCCTTCTTTCTTACCGAATTTTTAAATATATCCTCAACAAAAAAAAAAAAACCAAAAGACCACTGTTTCTATAAAATCTGACATTTTTTTGGCCTATTTTTTGCCAAAAAAAAACCCAAAAAATTCAAATATTTGCTGTTTTTAATTGATTTGTTTAATGATTTTTAAAATAGAAAGAAAATTAATAATTTGAATATGTTAGAAAATCAAACAAAATAGATAAAATAACTTATAATTTAGATGTACTAGGACTCGAAACATTTTTCACATAGGATTTTTCCCCTGTAAAAAAAATTAAACTATTTCTTGGTGTTACTAGAAAAAAATAAAAATGCTTTGGATCTGAATTATTGATCTCGGTTCAAAAGTCCTGTCTAGTAAATAAATAAATTATCGTGTTCCTTCTAGTAATTCAAATTCTAAGGTACTCTATCTATTTTGAAAAAAAGTTCCTTGCCATCATTACAAAAGTCAAATCAAATATTTTTTCAAAAATAGATGGAGTATCTTACAATTTAATGTACTAGAAGGATCACGATAATTTCTTTATTTACCTAGAAGTGACTTTTGAACCGGATCAATAATTCAGATCCAAATCATTTTTATTATTTTCCAGTAACATCAAGAAATAGATTAAATTTTTTTTATATCCGAAAAAATCAAGCCTGAAAAATATTTCGGAGTCCTTGTAGTACATCTAAATTATAAGATGTTTTTTCTATTTTTATTTGATATTCTTTCTAACATATTCAAATTATTAATTGTTCTTTCTATTTTTGAAAATTATTAAACAAATCAATTAAAAACAGCAAACATTTTAATTTTTTGGGTATTTTGGAATTTTGCGGGGCCGCAACGACAAATTGTGGCTTCAATCTTGGGGGGGCGCCATTTGTCGTTGTGGTCAGGGTAAATATCGAATTTTATAGGTTTATTTATTTTAGCAGGGATATATTTAAAAAATTTGGCTTTCTTATACTGTAAAATTTTGTTAGCAGTCCCTCTTTTACTGGGGTGATTTTTGTGACGGTTGTAGTTATAAAAGTTAATGAGGTTTTAATATTACATTCTTTAGCATCGTTTTTTTTTTCATAAAAATAGAAAAAAAAAAAAAATCCAATCTTGCCTATGCAAACACTGGCACTGAGCTGAAGCTGTATCGAATATTCAGGATTTATAATTCAGACAAATCAGTACCAACAATTTGGATCAACTTTTAATTTAGTAATTGAGATAGTATTTTTCGTATGAAAGATCACATTTTAAATTCCGATTAATAATTTTTTGTAAGTATTTAAAGTTGAAAACTAATATCCAATTTAATCTCAGAAAAAAAAAAATTTGAAGTAAAGAAACATTAGAAAATGTAACTATCTACAGTCTTCACAATCAAAGTATATAATGAGTAAGTCTCCACTCTCCATCGCCTGAATGCCAGTCAAACTCGGGTTATAGAAATGCAATTGGTTTTTATCAAAGGACTTTGAACAAATCTGACTCAAAGGGCTTTGGACAAATATAATCCAAAGCCAGACTTAGACTGTCTGAGAGATTTATGTGAAACCGGTATTAATGCACAACCGTAAGATATCGACACTCCGATTCACCAATCGGATTGTGTTATCTAGTTTTGCTGGCATTCCCTGTCAATACGTCAGGAAAAGGTGGATGTCTTATTCATCTGATAACGATTTTAACAACCCTTTACATTTGTCAAAGTTTCTAGACGGATGAATTCGACACAACGCAGTGATTATAATTAAAAGGATATCTATAACCCCTTGTAATCTTTCTAGATAATTAACATTTCTGATTGCATGTGAGTAGTTGAGTATAAGAATAAACAATCCTGCTAGTGTCGCATTGAAATTATCTCAAGTTGCAACATAAAACTAACAACAGCTCTATTTGTCTGAGGACATCTGGAAGCTCTCTCGTGCATTATTTTATTTTTTTCGTTTTTTGTGGATAAAAAAATACTATAACAAATTATATAACATCATTCCTCGAAATAATTAAATAACATTATCCTCAAAAAGAAAAAGAATACGAAAACAACAACAACAACCTTATTCCAAAACAAGTTAGAGTAGGCTAAAAAGAAAACGAAAGATAAATAACATCAATAATGAGCTTATGCTTTCAGATTGTACACCAAAATAAAGCCTTAAAGTTGATCAATCTGACAGGTATAAACAATACAAATACTAGAAGAAAAAATGTTATTGTACATGAAATTACTTGACAAAGATTAGTCAGTTGTTATCATGTAGTAACATTCTACAGTTGCATTAAAAAAATCATGAAATCTGCCACAATGAGCTTATACTTTGATTGTACACCAAAATAAAGCCTTAAATTTGATCAATCTGACAGGTATAAACAATACAAATACTAGAAAAAAAAAATGTTATTGTACATGAAATTACTTGACAAAGATTATTCTGTTGTAATCATGTAGTAGCATTCTACAGTTGCATTAAAAAAAAACCATGAAATCTGCCAAAATTTTCCTCAATCATAGTCATACTATGCTATCTTAAAATGTCAGCAGTAAAGAGAAATGAAAAATGATAGCTGCATAGATGAGCGCGAGATGAAACAAAGTACTTGTACCATCTTATTGATCATCTTATACTCCTGAGTAGAAATACGCAGGTCATTGACTAGTCCCCTTCATTAATCCTGTTCATATTACCACATAAATATAGACAGATGTTTCAATTAGAAATTGAGTTTAAAAATAATTTCTATCGCACTCCATGTGCAATGGAGAAACAACTTAGGTGGGTGTTTGGTTAAGGCCTAAGTTGGAAAAGTTGGTTATTCCAACTTAGGCCAGCCTAAGCTATTCATGTTTGGTTGAGGTCTAAAATTATGTCATGACCTAAGCTATCTTTAAGAAATAGTATTACTAAAGAAAGAGGGGACAAAAAATTGGATAGTCATTTACAGTGGGGAAAAATAGTATTAACTCTTTAAACCACCAGAGAGATGGTTTAAATTTAGAGGCCTAATTTAGAGTTACGCCTAGTTAGGCCTGGCCTAATTAATCCGCAATTTGTGGAATAATTGAGGCCTAAACCCCTTATTCCATGTTTAGGCCTCAAAAAAACATCTGGTCATAAAGCTCCTAGAACTTTTTGTTCAGGTATTTCCTAATTGAGCTATCATATAGTAGTCAGTCATAACTCGAATAATCATGTCATATACCTTGAATCTTTTTCGCTGTGCATTGTCGAAGTCAGCATGCACCCAGTGTGACTTTCTACTGTGCTCCATTCGTACAGGTGAATAACCCCTCTGTCTATCTCTCTGTCTTTCTCTTCCTCTTTCTCTTTCTCTGAACTGAGGCTGAGATGGTTTCTGCTGCGGGCTTCTGAAGAAATTATCCTTGTCCCAAGTTACCTCATAGTCTACTTTTAATAGAGACCCTTCCTGTAAAAAATACCCAAGGTTTCTTTAAAATCAAACCCTGTAACTTTTACAATTCTGTGGCACCCAACATTTGTGGTACTATCTGCAAATGACGCCCAAAACAAACCTTTGCTTAATTAACAAAAATACAAAAATGCACTCAATTTTTTCAATGTAAAATCAACCAAATATCACAATAGTTGTTGAATTGTCTTTGTTAATTTAAATTTAATTTGGGTTTGCATTAGAGGTGGGGACAAAATAGTCAACTTCAACCAAACACGTCTCATTAAGAGAAAAGGTATGTTACATTTACCCCGTCATCCTCCACCCTCCAAATACCCCCCCCCCCCCCCCCCCCCTGTCAAAACTTGTGCAACAGCTGCCTAACATAATTAGGCTAATGTTCATTTCGTTTCAAATGAGTGCACATTCTACAGAGTTCAGTGTTCATTCTAGTAAAATGAATGCGCATTTGGGGATGGACAAGAAACCTAAACCCTAAAAAGGAGGAATAGCTGTCAGCAAACTGTGTAGAAACAAATTTGAAATGGCATTGGATGTGCTCCAAATAGAATCAGAAAAAATCACCTTTTCCATGGAGCAACCGCAGAGTACCTTCATGGCACCATAGAAGTCCTCATAGGTTTCAAATCTCACCCAAACCTTGCAATTTAGGTCAGAAACAAGCTCTCCTTTTGTGTCATCAGCTTCATTGCTTCGATTATCATCAGGAGAAACATTAATATTCCTATGTATAAAACCAGCACAAATCCCATCAACAAACTTAAGTAGCTACTAACACAAGATTTAGAACTTCTCAATAAGCTTACATAATTCACATAACATGATACCTTATAAAAGACTAGCACAATTACCAGATATTTTTCAATAAGAGAAAAAAATAGAATGTGAATTTGAATAAATCCCATCAAATAACCAATTAAATAGATAAGGGATAGGGGTTAACAAACTTATTTGTCAACAATGAAAACTGACACAATAGTTATTAATTTTAATTAATTTAAATTGCAGATATGTCCCCAAAAACATATATACACCATGTACCAAATTTGGTGCAATTTGAAAAGGTGAAAACCAACTAGTCATCCATCGAACGATTTGAAAAATTAACAGGTTACTGTTATAAACATTTGCTCATGGAGAATCTAATCGAGCAAATGATTCTTAAATTGCATCAAATTTGATACAAGGTCTATCTATATGATAAAGAACGTTTATAACAATATTATTTTTCGACAAATTTCAACATCTGTTGTCAAGGTTGTCATTAAATGCCTTCCCATTACAAAAAAAGAAACACCTTAAAGAACTAAATGTACCCAGGGGCGGAGTTACTTGAGAGGAATGGGGGTCAATTGACCCCCATTTATTTTTAACTTTTTTGTATTTTTACACAATTTTCTATATAGTTTACAGTAAAATGTTATGGATACGGTAAAATTGACCCCCATACTTTGAAAGTCTAGCTCCGCCCCTACATGTACCATTACACGCTATTTCCAAGAAGGGGGGAGAACTAGAAAAAAAAATGCAGGCAATTTTGCATTTATTTTAACCTCAAATATAATAACTTTGCACACTGGAAAACTACTAGACCTTTCAGTTTATGGCCATCCAAAATAAAATGGGGCGTCTTATAAAAATTCCTATAGTCCGAGACTCTCAATGTTCAAGCATGTAGTTACACTCTCAAGTCTCAATTCAGTTAAAGAATTCCAACAACCACAAAAACATAGTAAATTGAAATAAATTCCACCTGCACAGTCCAAATATTTGTTATCATCCATATTACTGAAATGAAAAATGTACTCATCTTTTTTATAGCCAAGACCCAAGAACACCTAAAAGAATGAACTAAAGTATCAAATGGTACACCCATACAATTGACTCATCAGAAGGACACAAAATGAGGAAGAAAAAAGCAAAAAGCACCCTTACATTTCTTAAACAGAATACATTAAAGTGTTAAATATACCTTATTTTCCCGAAAACAGAAAAAATTGTATGTGTAACCATCTGTGAGGCCTTGGAAGAAACAAGTGGCTCAGCAAACCACCTGGAAGGAACTCCTCTGACTATAATTGTGTCAGGTTTTGGATCTGAATTTCGCATAAACCTACCTATTTTAGAAAGAATCATAAACCTTGCTGTCAACAAATTTTGTGAGTTAATGAAAAGAAGAACTAAGATTCCATGTTTCAAAACCAAAGCAATAACTCTTACTGCTGTCATTAGACTTGAATGCATTAAAATTCCTCCATGATTTCTCATCGTCTCAAATCGTCACTCACAGGAATGTCCAATGTCATCTTGAACTTAACCCTTCTATATTAGCTCAATCCCGCTTAATCTCTCAAACTACAGATTCCCTCCAGTCCAGAAACCTCTTCCTAAGTATCTCCTCCTCTACATTGTCTCGATCTGCGCTCACTCTGTCCGAGGGGTGGAGAAAAGATAGATCGCGTTATGTACAGTGTACCAGTGGCGACGGCCTCGTCCGCGCTTGCGCTTGTGTTGGTCGGGGAGGCGGTGGAGCAGGAGGTCTTCGTCGGGGGACTTTGTGAGGAGAGAGGTGGAGGAGCGAACGAAAGAGGGAGTGCGTTTCTTGAGCTCCACTCATCGAGGGGGCGCACAGTAGGATCAGCACGGAAGAAGGTGAGGAGGAATTTCACACGAGGGGAGAGAGAGAGAGCGTAACCAATTTCTAAGGTTTCGGTCGGAGGGAAGAGAGCTCAGTGGCCGCCGGAGGTTTTTGGTAGTCGTTGTGGTGGCGCTCATTGGAGCAGAGGAGAGAAGGGTCGGGTTGAATTGGGAGTACGTTGGGCTTGGTTTGACGAAGGCTCGACCTGGCACCTACATGGCCTCGGCCCAAGGCATATGAATTCATGTCACCCAATAACTCAAATTTTAGTTTCGACCGAACCGTTCGATTAATTGTGGCACAAATATTAAAGGGGCTCGTGCATTCTACCACGGACCAGATTGGTCCGGATTCTGATTAGACGGTCTGGATCTAAACTCAAAATTTGTGTTACTTCAGAGGATTCGGGCTAGGGCATATGGCCAGTCTGCTGTTATTTCACTGAATTGTAGAAGTATGCGATCTTTGATGTATAATAATTTCGTATTGTGGCACACTACAAAATATATTAAACAACTACTAGTTATGCAGCTAATTAAATAAATTTTACCAACAACTATTATATTCCGCTCAATTGATATTAAAATTATATTGTAAATAGTTGGTTAAATTAAAGATATTTACAAGATCTTGTAAGCTATACTTTTTAGAGAAATTTAGATATATACATACCAGAACTTCTTCAATTAGATTTCTCCATCAAAACTTCTAAATTAGTTATTTATCCATCTAATATAACTATATTATAAATATACTCATTTCTCAATTTGTTCATAAAACAATATAAATTAATAATGATTAATAGTTAAATTGGCAATGCTCCTTTAAAAATCCAGTAGCGTCAAATCATGTGACCTTCATCTTCCCGCGTGGAAGTTCCCCTTCCACCAAGAATTGTTCCTCTTTCAAAATCCAGTAGCGTTAAACCTTCCTCTCACCCTATTCCTGCACCTTTGCCTAGTTCGTTCCCTGCACCTACATCCAGTTCTACCCTCTCTTCCCTCCTCTCCAAAAACTCTATATCATGGAGGACGATTCAAATAATATCGAGCCATTCTCTTTATTGATTATTAGTTCTAACAATAATTCTGGTACTAATTAATCCATGAAAAAAGTTATGTTGTCCAACTTTGTTATTTAGTGCATGAAAACATGTTTTGGGACTATTTTACATAATTGAGCAAAAAATCGGGTTGATCGGAATAGTAACACTCATTCGGCTAAGGCTCTAGTACTTGCCATATTCACCAATACGAACCAGAGCCTCAGTACAGATCAAAGATGGCCGAATACACATGAACTCCCTCAAAGACACAGGGGGAGTACGGTCCGTATTAGCCATACGGACCGTAGCGGAGGCGTCCTTTGATGAATAACTGCGCCAACTGTATCCAGATCAGATAACTTGGACTTCACTCTCTCCAAGACGCACCCTCCACTCCTATATAAGTCCTCTGGACTGAACAGAAACATATCTTTGTAATTTTGGTTTGATTATTTCATTAAGTGAGAAGAGAGGAGTGTGTAGAGACTAAGTAGAATGGTACTTCGTGTATGGTTGCATTTTTCTTTTATCTCTTTGTAAACATGTCGTTCCGCAGCTAAGTTTAGATTCTTAGAGTTGGCAGTAAACCTTGTTACTCATGATGCTTTGATATATAATTTTATTTGATCATTGTTTAGTCTTTTGTTGTTCGTTCTATCCTACTTGATTTTTTTATTAGTCTAGACCGTCATGTGATGGCCACCTATGAGAGTTCATCATCTCTGGGCTAATCGAATTAGGATAAGGGAGAATAAAAATACTAGATTAGTGGTGGAAACCTTAACCGGAGATACTAATTGGATCAACAAAAGTATACATGAGAGTCTCTACATTCGTAGACGAATGTCGCATTGTCGTGCCTTACCATGTGGACACCCAATAAGACCAGACAAGGAACCTAGTTAAGTGAAGTCTGCGACCTTTGGGCTAGTCACAGATCTCCTTGCACTAGTCAAGACAAGGCTTAACAGGATCTCTTAATTAGTAGGGTGGTTGCTAGGCGAAAGCGGTAATCACTAAATTAGATTAGAAACTCTCATACAACAACTAAAAATCAACATCAAATAATGTAAGAATCAAAGCGGATTGAAGTAATAATGGTGTGCCAAAACCCTAGGGATTCACATCTCTAGTCTTTATTTTAGTTACTTTTAATTTTTGCCAATACATTGATAAAAAAACAACAACTCTTTGACTTCAGATTTTGTCTAGCCTTTTGAAAGATTGTGATTTAATCGCTCAATACCTTAAATCTTATTCCCTGCGGGTCGACACTCGTTTATGCTACTCGGTAGAATTATGCGCTTGTAATCTGACTCGATAGCAAATTGGGTTATAAATTTTATTAGCACACGATTTCACCCATCAAGCAGCAAAGACGTAAGTACGTAACAACTCGTCAGAAGTTGAAGCCTGTATGAAAGAGAAATATGTGATGGTTGGTAGTTCAAGGTATGCAAAATTGTAAAATTTGAGTTAGAGGATAATGTAAGAAATGTCCTACAGGACAAATAATTTGGGCCAAATTAATAGGTTAAATATAGGTTTATTCTTATTGGGCTATTTCTGTAATGGGCCTGCTACTCTTTGATCTGATCTGATCAGATCAGATTATGATAAGTTTTCTGATTAGGTGCAATGAAGTGGTGCAATCTGAACTGGTGAATAGTATTATTATAAACATACATGCATAGTTCATTTTTCGTCTGGCCATTTATGTTCACTTTATTTCAAAAAAACGAGAAAGAGAGAAAGAGATAAAAGAAGGGGCTGTCAATTCGGTACTAGATTACAAATCACATAGTAACCATGATAAAAAAACGAGAGAGAGAGAAACTATATATTTCTGTGAAAGAGGAGATAGGAGTAGGTCCGATGGGCATCGGACCTAGAGTTAGGTTCAATTAGCTCTATCACCGTACGATTAGCATCAAGATCTATGTGCACGGAAATTGATACAATCTTACACGAATTTTGATGCATAACACACGAATCTTGATGCAGATCGGATGATCATATCACCCATCGAACCAAGGTAGGTCCGATGGGCATCGGACCTACTCTCATTCCGTGAAAGAGATAAGAGAGAGAGAGAGAGAGAGAGAGAGAGAGAGAGAGAGAGAGACAGAGATAAAAGAAGGGGCCTATAAATCTCCTATATATGTTTCTGTGACAATCACATAGTAACCATGATTACAAATTTCATATCCCTGACAATTCGTTTGGTAATTAATCTAATTATTTTAATAATTTTTGTCGTCATAAATTTAAGTTTAATTGCATACCATAGCATTACATTACGTACAGAAACTATATATTTTTCTGATAAGCATTGCATAATATTTTGACTATAACTTTATCAGTATCATAAAAAAATACCGCTAAGAATTTTCCCATCTCATTGCTATTAAATTATATCTATAGTTTTTTATTTAGTAATTTCAGTGAATATTTTTTATGAGAATTACTCCAGCACAATCTAAATCAATTTATTGATGACTATGATTAAAGTGTATTGCACAGACATATACTGACATCAAGATTCAGTGATGGTTTTGCTGACACCGATTGCTCTCATATAGCTTTAAAGGACTATTAAAGCAAAACTAATTAACAATATTAATGATCAACAAGTATACCAATTGCCTTCGTATAAACCAAATTTTTGTTGGAAATTAAGTTCGAAAAACTCAAAATTTACAATTCAATAAATTCATTTAATCTTTATCTGTGATATTTGAAAGTTGAGAGTTAAACTGAGTATATATCTCTTTAATTGTGAGTTAGTTTGTTAATAACCACTTATTATTTTGTTAATGATATCATGCCGTTGCATCTCTTCATGGCATTTTATGATGCGTTTCTTTTATATTAATAACTCTCATTAATCTCTTTTAAATCTCTTAATCAGTGCACCGGCCAGTTACTAATGTTTCAATATTACTAGAAGTGAGCCTCGCTTTGCTTCGGCGGCTATTATCGAGAGGAGTGTAAAAAGATTGTATCAGGATATTACCGGAAAAAAAAAGATAATTAACTATTAAGATAAACATCTAACTTATATAAAGTTATACCGGTTATAAACAAAATGTCATATTAATGAATTCAAAATCACAAAATGCTATGTTAATGAATTCAAAATCACAAAATCAAGTTGTTACTGTATAAAGTTATACCGGTATACCATATTCATTAATTTGTGATTTTCTAACTATATATAAAGTTATACCGGTATCCATATTCATTAATTTGTGATTTTCTAACTATATGTAAAGTTATACCGGTTATACCATATTAAAGTTTTTACTGTAGCAATTTACTGTTTTACTGTAGCATTTACATTAATTACTGTGTTTACTGTATCATTATTGTTTTACTGTAGCAATTACTGTAGAATATACTGTAGCAGACCCTATGAGGATTATATATATATAATAGATATGGGCGCATCCCTTCTCTGTCAATGGGTATCTGAGAAATAAATGAAAAAGAATGAAAACCTTTTCTTTATTTACTCCCACAAAAAATCCCTTTGATTAATTCTCCATTCTATTTTTTCTAATTAATCAAATTCTGATATATGCTGAATATTGCAGAGTTATCGTCAGTTGCTTCTATGGCGCGCCTAAGGAGCAACAAATTCGGATTATCTTGGTTGCGATTCCATCTTGCACGATGAGACGGAATACGCTTAAGGACAGTGTTTCGCACAATCCGAGTAACTCTATTTCAATTTAATTAATTTTAATTAATTTATAACTATCCGAATATTCTGAAAATTTATCCGAACAATTTTTTCTAGTATTGACATACTCAGGACCTCGATAAAAAGTTTTAGATTTGGACGCTGGATAGGCCTTGAGCTTACTAACCAACTATCTCTTTAAATGTTTCTGTACTACTTTATTTCATTTTTTTTCTACATGAGCTCATTAATTTTTTTTTTTTTTTAGTATAAATCTCATCGCGCTACAAGTTGATTCTTCAAGCTTCTCAAAGAACATAATATATAGGCTTTTATGTAGTTTCTTGCCAACATATTGTGATGTTAATTTGCAAATGTAGCTGGAAGTTCATATTTTGATGTTTCATTTTAATGTTTATAATTACAGTTAATCTTCTTGATTTGATTATCTTACTAATGTTTGAATGTTATTGCAGTTTTTGGATAGTGATTTTTAGTATCATTTTGTTTTTCTATGAAATGTGTCTTTAAACTTTTCGGGCCTGTTCGGATGTCAAGGAATTACACGGGATGGAATTTGACGGGAGATGGAAACTCCTTTTGAAAAAGTGGGACCCACGGGTACGGATACGCATGGGATTAATTTTGAAAATGTGTGAATTTAGTGTTCGGTTTGTACCGTGGGATTAGTTGTGGGAATTCTATCTCTTTCTAAAATATTTGTATTATACAATTTTCTTTTATTATATTATCAATAATGTATTAAATAAAGATTAAATAATACTATATTTTTCTTCTTAATTATATTTTATAAAATACAAATAATTTTTTGGTTTCTTAACATTTTTTATAGTTAATAAGAAGTATTTAATTAGATGAACATGATTTGCTTCAATACTTTTAGCCGTTACATTTAAGAAAATCTATTTTGACAGATCAACTAGTCCCACAATATTTGTAAAAACAAATACAACTCTTTATATACAGATCCCTATTGCATTAATTAATTGTAGTAAATTGTGAGAGAGATATTATTACAAGAAAAATATACTTTTGACGTGGAGAGTGCTGAGTGGAGTGGAGAGAGGAGAGAGTTGGAAAGAAAATACGGACCTTGATTGAATTTGTTTTTCCTATCAAACAGTATTGTTGGAAGGCAAATGGGAACTGCTTGGGATTTTAATTGGGAAAAACAGGAGCTGCCGAATAGCACTGGTAACAAAATCCATATTTTGTTTTTTCCCATAAAAACCTACGCACCGAACATGTCATTCTGGTATCAAAAGTAAACATAGAGTTAATTTGTGGGAATGGAGAATGTCAGATTGCCCCCTCTTTAAAATTTGCTAGTTGTGAACTGAAGATTAGAAGTTTATAGAATATAAGTTTTTACAAACGAGTAAATTGACTTTAAATTATGATGTTGGTCTTTTCTGGAAACAAGAGGCTGCAATTTTTCTCACAGTGACACTTTATGCTAATATATTAAAACCATTATAAGATCTACGGATGTTCTCAAACGTCGGAATGAACAAGTACACAATATTTATTATTTTTAGAATTTGAAGTTATAAAAGGGAGTTTTGTATGCTTTGCTAATTTGCATGTTTCAATTGGACAATCTAAATTTGAAAAATCAAAAATTTTAAAATTTTATCTGAGGGATGCTCAATTCTTTTATGCCATAATTTCTCATGTTTTGTATTTTTGTGTTGAAATTAAATTTTTGGCTATTTTAAAAATAAGTTATTTTGAAAGAAATCTTTACCAATCATTATCTTAGATGTCACATCTTGAAAAAAAATACATTTTTGATGAAATATAATTTTACAATTTATTTTTTTTGAATTTTTCTATAAAAATATTAGAGGTAAAATTTTTTACATATAAACATTTTAATTTCTTTTAAAAAAATCTTGATTGAGCCATGACCCACAATTTTCATTTTTTTTCATCATTGCAACATATACATATTTTGACCTTTGGCTTTTTGATAATTATACAATATATTTTTGTTTCCGATCATGTGATCGGTTGCACCGGAATCTAAAGCCAATCTAATTATTGGTGGTGTATTTCCAATTTAAATTATTCAATTTGTACATTTTAATTTGTTATTTTCGGGTTCAAATCACTGGGCTTATAAGCCTGTATACCATATAAACCTTGACTAGGCTTGATTTTTGCTGTCATGAGGTTTTAAATTAATATGGGCTTTAGTAAAAGCTGTTTTGGGCTGCAGCAGCCCACTGATTGAGGGAGAAGAGACCCCATTTCCGAACTGTTCTTTCTTCTCTTCTTCTTGTTCGTGAGACTGTACCGCTCCAACGAAAGCGCGTTTTTCTCCCCCTTACGCCCCTGACTACCTCCGCCTTTCTCCTTCCACCACTTGGTCGGAGATTAGGATGAAGGAACCAACACCGATTGAGTCCATGGCCCTCTTTTTTACAGTTACTACACTTCAGCGCTGTTGAGGCTGCTCTCTTCTCAGATCTAAGGTTAGGGTTTAATCTGGTACAATCGATCACAAGAGAGGATCTGATTTTTTTTTGGTTTTTTTTTTTTTTCTGGTTTTTTTTCTGGTTTTTGGTACTGATAAAAAACAGTGGGCTTTTTGCTGATTTCTTCTAGTATTGATAAGAACAGTATTGATATTAGGTTTCTGGTATTTGTTGGTATTTTTGAGGTATTGATTCAGCCCTCGACCTTTGCTGGTATAGTTGCTGTGGTAATTGCTTTTGGTACTGGTTTCCGTCTGAATTTTTCCTGGTATTGTTTCCGAGTTCTTTGGGATTTTCTGGAAGTCGCGGGTATATGATGAGCACAAAGGTTTTTTTATGATTTTTCTTGGTATAGATATGAACTGATAAACGATTATCGGATATTGGTTATAGAACAGAGATTATCGGATATTGGTTATAGAACAGATTATCGGATTTGGTATGATTTGGATTATCGGATATTGGTTATATGTTGCTCTGATACCATGAAATCTTTTATGAGAAGACATTTGTATTGTATTGAGTATTTTCTATTGATATTGAATATTTTGTTATGTTTTACAATCTCTAATATGGGGTATTATACCCTTTAGAATTTATTTTATCATTGAAGGTACCAACGGTAATTTCCTACTACTTTTTATATTTTACAATTTTACCCCTCTTAATTGTTTTTTTTTTTTCAACAGGGGTCACAGGTCAATTCAGATGGATCCATCAATTGTCAAGCTCCTCGAAGATGTGGTCGGATATACTGCAAATTCGTTCATTTAATCTAATTTGTGTGCTTTGTTGTTTTGTTAATTTATTCGCTTGGATAAAGCTAAATTCAAATTGTGTGCAGGATGAGTATGCACTCTGGTGCAGATGTTGAGGCATTCATGGCAGCACTTAACCGTGACATTGGAGGTGACATGGATACCATCTCTGGGCCTTCTGATTCCGACACTGGTAAACTGCATAACTTTTCTTAAAGATTACTATAAAACATGATTTGTTGAGTGTTGAGGTTAGTGGTAACTTTGAATATCAATACAACAGGCTGTAAATGAAAAAAATAAAAGAAAAGAAAGAAAAGAGAATAATGAGCAAGTCAGCAACCATGAATCTCTTTAGATCCAAAGTGAGCACAAACCAAATATACAAAGAAATAAAATAGAAGGAATAGGGCTCTCTGCTGGAATTGGTATGGTAGTAATGTACCCAATACTGGTCAGGATGATATTGTCTGATACTTGGTATTGCAATTTATGGCTTTCCTTGTTAAATGAAAAAAAGAAAAATTAGCCCTAACTTTGACTTTTAGGCATAAGATGATACGCCTTTCTTATCTCCGTGCAATTCGTATACAGATGGAATTTCCCAAGAAGGGGCTCCAACAGAATGAAGTTGGTGAGATGCGGGAAACTTCAGGTCAAAATCCTACACTTAAAAACCAACAAATCGAACAAGGAAAAGGGATATCAGATCAAAAAAAATGGTTGGCGGAAACCCAGATGCAAGTACCAAACTGCCCAGTAGTCAAACCCAGACACAGACCCGTTTGAAGATGACAAACCCGCAAGCACAAGGTGTCAACCCTGTTAGTGCCTCAAAGAAGATAGAAAAAGCTGCAGTTGCACCTACAATACCTTTCCATATGCTGATGCCTATTTTGCGACCTCATCTGGACAAGGATAAGGATATGCACCTTCAGCAATTTTTGCTAGATTAAGGGTCTGTTAGCTTGATTTTTGATATATTTCCAAATAATTCAGTTTTACAAGGACAAATTGGGTTCAAATTAGGTTATGTTGGGATAATCTGTCTTATGAGAGTAATTGACTTAGGAACTCGGTTGCCAATAAGATGACAGGTTTAAAGTAAGCAACTCAGTTGTTTGTCTTTCCTTCAGTTGTTTTTGTAGAAATTTTGTACTTGAGGAAGCTTCCTGTCAGGCTAAGTTGCTTAGTGCTGTTATGGCTTTGTAAGAAATCTTTGTTCATGTAATTTTTCCTTTAAAATGCATAATAACTAAAAGTAATTTAATAGTTATGTCTTATTTATCTACTCGTTATTAAAAAAAAAATTAACCAGGACCTGTTTAATTCTGTTAATATGTTCTGATTGATTTAGGACGTACTGGTTTTCGCAAGTAAATTCGCTATAACATGGAGCTCGTAACATTTGTCCTGAGCACTTCTTTTTAGGTCTTGTTCCAATACCTAGCTAAATAAGAACAGATGGACTAGCCTAGCAGTCATCTGATTTGTCTGTTGCTTTTTGGTGGTTCTCTTGCGTATTTCATTCAAACCTAATAAAAAAGAGGAACCTGCAAAATGCATAGTTCTGTTGGTACTATTAAGTTGCTAGGACCCTTACTGTGCTTTACTATCTAATAAACGCCATTTATATATTCAATACTACATCTTCTCCAATTCTGATTCTTAGATTTTGGGTTAGGCCAGCCTTAATTTTCTTTATTTATGTTTTTATATTCTTTATATTTCGGATTTTCTGAAATTGCCCAGTTGCCCTTTCTGGTCAAGCAGCCAAAGTGAAATCGGCCCAGTTTGTTATAGTAAATGCTTTTTGGTCTATTTCTTTACAGAGCAATGAAGTTAGCAAAGAGGATTTTTGAGGGTGATAAGGAATATTGTTGGAGACAAAATGCTTAGGCAAGCGGCTCATACAGTTCATCTGCAGGTTAGTATACTTCAGTGTACATATATTCTTGCTGAATTTTTTAATTCCAGCTGGTACAAGTACATGTATTCTTCATGGTTTGTATTGCTTGAATGGTAAGTGCTTATTTACCTTGACAGATGCAAGCTCAAGCGACAAAACCGGCCACAAGCCCAAACACTAACTCGATCACAAGTACAGGGGCAACATCGAATTCCAACCCTAGCCCAGCCCCAAGCACAAATCCTAACCAATACTCCTTACCGGTCAGGCCACAACTCAGCAGTTTATCCTGGTGGATTCCAAACTACTCAAAAGTTTCACTGGGCCAATCTCCTCCCTCTCCAGCTCAGTTGCAAACAGAGAGCAAGTTGGAGCCAAAGGGCCCACATCTATGCCAAACCGGCCGGCTTGGTGTCCCCATCAATGCAACAGCTCACTCAACCACCGCATCAGCATGGACCGCAAGGCGCACATACAACTATTGGGATGTTTGGACCTTCCTTTCCTAGGTGAGGCATAAATAATATCTGAACTTTCTAATCTTTTGCTATACTTTTTAAATTGTATCCTCCATTTGTCTTCACTTAACTTCATTACTGCTGTGGTTATTACACAATCAGACCGGGAAACGCCACCCATCTCTCAGAACAGCAACTTCACAATCTCAGGGGATGGGTCCCGGACAGTGGGCCAACACAATTGGCGGAAGTGTGGAACAACTTCTGGGCCAGCTTATGTGAAACACAAGCAGCCTGAAACAGCTGCTGTTGGTACATTGCAACAGAAGCAGACAATGGGAGCAGGACCTGCACCCACCACGGATGAGGTTTTTAGGGAATTGTTACCTCAGAGGATAGGCCCCTGGGCCAGGCACTGGGATAACGGGCCCACCAGGTCAGGTCTCGGCCACTGGCCACCAGATGAGCCGTGCAGAAAATATGCCGGTGTGTCATTGTTTTGTCCTTTTTTTTCAGTGCTTTCCAATTCTGTTGGGAAGAGAAACATTATTGAGTTTGAGTCGGGGTCTAGTCCAGTGCATGTCAGGTCATGTATTTAATCGGAATAAGTTAAAGTAGATAATAATTAGAATATGCAATATCTGTTTTCTGATTTGGAAACCTTTTTTTATAAGGCTATTGAAATCATCAAGTGTAACAGTTTAATTTTTTATAAGAAAAACATAATAATTTCAATCACTTAAAGCTTAAATAGTAGGCATACTCTTCTTGTTTCTTTGAGGTATGTTAGTTTTAATAAATCAGGTGTTTCTGATGCAAAACCTAAAATCGGAAAAAAAAAAAAGACGGATGGACATCTAGCGCATATAGGTAGATGCCTCGACCAGTGCATTATTGGTTTCACAGTTCTGGTTTTTTAGAGCCTGAAGCTTGATGTACCACTCCCTGTTTTCCTCTTCGTATTTTTTTCAACTATTTCCTTTTGTATTTGTTTAGGCGGCATCTAGTGGACCGCACCATCCATTGTCAGGGCTTACAAAGGCTCCTTCGAAGAAACCATCTGTTGGGCCAAAAGAAACCAGCTGAGGCTTGCACTTCTCCTCCCACAAGGTTTAATCTCAACTCACTAGTCCTCCGTAGATTGTACCACCTATTGTTCACTCTCTGCTGCTTCTTTTTTTGCTCTCCTATTAGTTTTACTTTGGCAGGAGCTACACTGGCAAGCATAGCTTGTTTCATTATTACAGTAACTACAAATATTGCATGACTTTGTATTTGATTCTAATATTTTTTTGTAAATATTCTACTACATGGTTCAGCAAGAAGCAGAAGACAGGTGGAGCATTTCTTGATCAAAGCATCGAGCAATTAAATGATGTCACTGCTGTCAGCGAGGTTAATTTAAGGGTACTCACTTTTCTATATTTTGGTAATTTAGGTCTGTAGTTACCAGAAAAACAGTTCATCAAGGGTACTTACAATTGCATGTCTTCTATAAATGTGAAGATATGATGCCAATGCAAAGGATATTATGCATTTATATATGATGGGTCCTGAAGCAAATTAAAAAAGACCTACCTCCAAAGACGAGAGAAATAAGAGAAGGTTCACATCAGCCCTGGAATAATATTTGATCCAATCGATAACTTCCCTTCACTGATTGAACAAACGGGCCGAGTAGTTAATTTTTTGAATAGTTGGACGAGCTGGTCTGATCAGAGCCCATCGTTCGGTTCAAATATCAAATTATATTTTTCAATTGACTGGATATTTGGACGATTACCGAACAGCCCGTTGAGCAGCTCATTCTTGTCCGTTGAGTTTGTCCATGGACAAGTCCGTTTGAGCAGCCATCGATCTCATTCTCAGTTTCTTGCCTCAGATCGATCTCTCTCACGCGCCTCTCTCTACTCTCAAGTTAAGTCAGTACGCCTCATATCGATCTCTCTCATGCGCCGGTGCTGCCTCTCCTCCGTCGCGCCAGTGTCCGCCCCTCCTCTCTCTCTCACGAGCCTGGTGCTGCCTTCTCCTCCGTCGTGCCGCCGCACCTCCGTCCCGTTGCTTCTTCGCTTAAATTGTATCAATCCACCGCACCTCTCTCTCCTCTTCATGCGGCTGGTGCTGCCTCTCCTCCGTCGCGCCAGTGTCCGCCCCTCTCTCTCTCTCACGCGCTGGTGCTGCCTCTCCTCCGTCCCGTTGCTTCTTCCTTTAAATTGTATCAATCCACTGCACCTCTCTCTCTCTCTCACGCGCTGGTACGAATTTGGTACATTTTCTTGGTTGAATTTGGTACGAATTTGGTAGGAGTCAGCGGGTACTGCTATGCAGGGAAATACTTGCGTTGTATATAGTATTGTAATGAAGCATGAAATACTTGAATAGTATATAGTATTGTGGTACTGCTATGCAGGGAAAATTGGCTTTTTTCTTCGCTTCAATTGTATCAATCCATTGAAGAAAGATGAAACCCAAGTATATCAATACTCGTAGTAACAAATCAGGATTTTACCAAATCAGTATATGAAGCCCAGTACCAAATATATGAAACCCAGTACCAAATCAGGATTTTACCAAAGTATATCAAGTATATGAAACCCAGTACCAAATCAGGATTTTACCAACCAGTCAAGCTCAGTAATACTCGTAGTAACTGTTTCCAGTTTTCATTAGAATAGCAAGCAAAATTTGCCACAAACCTGAGAATTGACTTAAATAAAAAATGACAAAACTCACTAACATGGCCTCAAGTTAAACGTGCATTGTATTAAATACAGGTTCTTGGTTGATTGCATCTTTATTTTCCTCCTAGCAGATAATATAGATATCAAACCAGCCTGGCAAATCAAGACAGAACCATAGATAACCCAAGAAAGCATCAGTAACTCTAAACAAAAATAAGCCTTAGACTGCTAATTTCTTAATCTAGAAAACCAACAACATATGGCCCCACAAAAGAAAGACAAATGAGCCTTGTTGCATATTCTGAAAAGACAACTAACAAGCAGCCTTGAAAGGAATTAAGACTGTCAGCTGTTTTGAACTTCTTAGCATATGGATTTTTTATTAATATATCATCTCTCTCTATCTTCATCAGCCTCACCATAAATGGTTATAAGAAGCTAAAATTTTTGCATTGTTTTTACGTAAGTTATGTTTTCTTGTACAGGTAATGTCGCAATCCAAGAGCCAAAATCTCGATGTTAGTGTTGAGTCCGAGAGTGGACCGATCGTAGCAAGGAGAAGAAATTCACGATTGAAATCAGAAGCGTGGAATCATTTTGATAAACTGGAAACAAAAGTCGTGTGCAAGCATTGTTCCATGGAGTTTGCTACTGGTCTAATTTGGGAACAACACACTTACGTCACCATATCAAAGATGTTTGCGACAAAATCAGTGAAGAAGAAAGGGAAAGTTTGGATTGGGTAAAAATGGTGATATGTTGGTACATCCAATTATAAATTTAATCCCGAAGTGACTCGTAGCCTAATGACATTGCTTTTATCGATGCCGAGATACCATTTTCCGTCATTGAGAGCCGATTTTGGGAAGCAACGATGAGATCACTTAGACCCGACTACAAAGCTGTTGGGCGGCAAACCTTAAGAAATGATTGTGTGGAGGTATTTAATAAGGGGTTAGCGGTATCATTGAAGGAGTTCGAAGAGTTAGATTCATGCGTGTCTTTCACGGCCGATATTTGGACATCAAGTGTGAATTTGGGATATTTGTGTCTAACGGCACATTATATCGACAAAAACTTCAACTTTCAAAAAAAGATTATTGGTTTCAGACAAATGTCTTACCCGCATTCGGGTCCAGCGGTTGCAAGTTTAATTGAGAAAATTCTAGTTGAATGGAAGTTGGATTGTAAGATTTTCACAGTTACACTAGATAATGTGCAGTGAATGATAATGCGATAGAAAGTATAGAGGAGAAATTTGGGCATCAAAGTGTTTTTGGTGGGAAACACATGCACATGAGATGTGTGGCCACATCTTAAATATAATGGTGCAAGATGGTATGAAAGTTATTCAATCAGCTTTGAAGAAAATTAGAGATATAATGCGGCAAATAGGTTCGAGTGGCAAGAGACTCCAATTTTTCAATGATATCTTAAAAGAACTTCAATTAGGAGTTAAAAAGGGTGTGACTCTAGATTGCCCAACTAGGTGGGATTCAACGTACGAGATGGTTAAAGAAGCTTTAAAATATAAAGACGCATTATTTAGGTTTGGAGATAGTAGTTTTAATGGATGTTCCTAGTTCGGATGAGTGGAAGGAGGCAGAAGAGTTGGTAAAATTTTTAGAAGTATTCTTTGATGCTACGAAGACTTTCTCCACTGTGAGGCAACCATCTTCACACTTGTATATGAAAGAGGTGTGGACTATTCGTGCTATGTTGTTGGAGGATATATGAGTTTCAATCAAACTTTGCAAATCTTGGCACAAAAGATGCAACCAAAGTTTAACAAATATTGGGAAAACCCGAACTTGATACTCATATTAGCTTGTGTTTTTGATCCTCGGTCGAAGTTAGAAGGATGTTGAATTTTTTTTTAGAGTTGCATATGGAGATGAGACCGATGAGTACAATAAAAGATTGGAAGATGTGCGCTCATTGCTTAAAAAATGCTATGATGAGTACGCGAGCATGTACAATGTAGATCGGGCGACAAGTAGCGGGTCCCCACAAGTGAAAATAGTTCGTTGGGGAAAAGGAAGTTTGATATGAAAATTATTTGAATTTAAGTTTGAAAAACGTCAATATGCGGCCAAGAAGATCCGAGTTGGACAACTATTTGGAAGAATCTGTGGTGGAGCTTGATGAAGAAAATTTTTGATATTCTGCAATGGTGGAAAGAAACTCGGACTTGTACCCGACATTAGCAAAGATGGCAAGAGATTTTTTGGCAGTTCAAGTCTCAACCGTTGCATCGGAGTCGACGTTCAGGTGCAGCGGGTCGATTGACGGATCACGTCGCGCAACTCTATGAATGCTGAAACCATCGAGGCTCTTATTTGTTCAAAGATTGGTTTTAAACTCCATTGACGGTGGCTTTGATTTGAACCAATTCTGTCCATTCATGCGGGTAACTTAAAAGTAAATACCATCTTCTCTTCTTAAGCTAAATGCTATCATTTAGCTCTACTTTCAACGGTAATAGTAATACTTGATTTTTAAAGACAATGCAATATTGTACCAGCGTATGGGGGATGCCACTATATCACTTATCATTTATGTGGGCAATTTGGATAGTAGGAAATAAAAAGAGATTGAAAGGGGTAGTTCAGAGTTTGTTTCCCAATACAAACAAGAACTATAGAAAGGAGGAACAAAATCTACTAACCAAGTGTGTGACCTCTTCAAAATTTGTTTATACCCATCTGGAGAACTCTGTAGTGTCGATCCATTGTAATGCAGCATGCTCTGAAAATGGAACAGGATCAGTGTGCTACTGGCAGAAGCACATGCTATACTGGTAAAATTAATATATAGCAAATGATGATATACAATCTGATACACCAGGTCAGGATCCATTAGCTCATTTAGCATTCAACTTAATGATGACTGAAATTCTCATTAAAAGTGTTTTTTATCACTGTTTTTGATATGTACAGTAAGTAAAATTGGTACCAGTGTTGGTCTTTTTTACTTCAATTGACAAAAACGCCCTTAAGTTTGCATTCAGTGGCTGCACTTTCCTAAATTATTGTTTTTTTACAACATGTATCATTATTTCAGGTTTCATTGTACACAATAATTTTTTATGAAGAAAAATATATGAGATTATAAGACCCAATTTATTTGACAACTGTTACAAAGTCATTAAATGTGAGAATTATTGATGGTTGATCAATTTAGTTCGATCAAGTAATTATATATATAGGACCCGTTTGATCAATTAATACTGTGCCTGTATTGGATGCTGGCCATAACATTGTCTTCAGAATTCTTTTCTCATGTTCTCAGATTTTGTAAGCTTTCGTTGCTAATCTTTTTTCTTTGTTTTGTGTATAATAGCCATGACAGAGAGAAACGGTGGTACAACTTTGATGATCGGTGTGTTTCTGTTGTACAAGAGGATAATATTAAGACAGCTGCTGCTTATGTGGCTTTTTTATAGGCAACGTTGATCCATGACAGAGACAAAAAAATTATTCATTTTGACCTTACTGAAACCCTTCTAGTCAACCTTGTTTATTTCCTTGCTTTTTTTTGGAGGAAATTCATAAGCAGTGGAATTGATATGTGTTATTAATTTTGTTTTGTCACGTATGCAATGTTTTTTGTATTTTTGGGAAATTACGACTTTGTAGCATTTCAACACTATCATTGAAATATTTGTCATTATTAAAGGCTCAAGTTTTGCATTACGTTTGGCATACAGTATAAATCAAACTTATGTTGTCCATATAAGTTGTTTATACAAGTCCATTAGTTGTTCATATGTTATCCACACAGAATTCATTAGTTGTCCAAATATTTTATCCGAACAAGGCTAGTTTGAACTAGGCACTGTAACGATTGAGTTGGACAGGACTGAACATGGTCAGAACTCAGAACCCCCTCAAGTTCGGGCCAATTATGGATTGGACATTTATCATTTAAATTTCTATACGGGCCGTTCGGAACTGAAACTCGCTCATTAACTGAAGAACATGTTTCCTCTCTGTGAATGTGTTTATTCATGGAGAAGGGTTTCCTCTCTGTGAACATGTTTCCTCTTTTAATGTTTTGGCATTGTTATTCATGGAGAAGGGTTTCCCATTGTTAGTTCACAAATTCTGGGTATCAATTTTCCTGAATTCGAATTTGCAATAATTGTTCACGAGTGAGGCTATGGTGCTATGCATAGCAACGGATGGCTAGTGTACTACGACTCAATATGGTACTTTTTAAAATCCTAACGGTCGATCCGACCGTTCAATGTGAGCTATATGAATATGTACTTGCAAACTAAATTTTATATTTTTTCGAATTTTTTTTACTATTTTTTTTTCAGATAGGTAGAATTTTGATGGTCCAGAATTTCAAAAAACACTAATTTTTCTACCTATCTGAAAAAATAGTAAAAAAAATTCGAAAAAAAAATATAAAATTTAGTTTGGCAAGTACATATTCATATGGATATCACATTGAACGGTCGGATCGACCGTTAGGATTGTTAAAAAGTACCATATTGAGCCGTAGTACACTAGCCATTGGTGCTATGCATAGCACCATAGCCTCACTCATTGTTCACACTAGAAAATGTTTGAACTAGTACAGATTGTTTGATGTATTATTCAAAATTTTATTTTTATTAGTGATTTTTGTTCTTATTCAGAAGTTTATTCACATGAAAGTATGCTAGGGGCAATATAATAGTTGTTCTGGTAAACTGCTGGTTCTGGTAAAATTGGGTTCCCATGCCACATATCGATTTTTTCAAGTGCTACTGCACTTTCAGGAGTTCAATACAAGCTGGCGCCTCAACAAATTGGATTTGCGCAGCTACTGGTTTTCTTCCGTGATTTTTATTTATATCCAAAGTTAATTAGAAATTAATAAAAATGTCCAGGTTCACTTGATTTTATTAAAATATTCATAATAGTCAGAAAATGGCCGGTGCCTTATTTAAATAGAAAGCCGGCTATTTTCTGGCTGGTACTCTATTTTTTTTTTAAGAGACAAATAGCTAAAATGCTGAAATATAACACTAAAAAATCGATTTTTTTTTTAAATATTTGTTAGATTACTTTTTTGATATATAATTAGCATATTTATACTAAAATACACTAAATTATGTTAATTTACGCTGAATTACACTAAATTACGCTAAATTACAATAATTATGTAAAATTATGCTAAAATACGGTAAATTACACTAAATTACATATGAATAGGGATGATATCTTCACTGAGAAGACGAAAAAACGACGATGAAACTTCAAACTACCATAAAATGACGTTCGAGGTGTTCGATTTCAGTAAATGACTACTTTTTTGGAAATCTTGGGAAAATGTGCATGCATCAGTGACCGCTATGCCGTTTTTTGAAATTCAGAATTACCAAAAAACAAAGAGAAAAGCTTCAAAACTTTAGTGAAGTTTGAGTTAAGATTTTCATTTCTATTGTTCACAAATTAGTTATGTAATGAACTTTTAGAATACTAATTTTTGAAATTTTTGAAATTTTTTTACTATATTTTATGATTTATGAAGATGGCACAAAGCCCCTATTCATATGTAATTTAGCATAATTTTACATAATTATTGTAATTTAGCGCAATTTAGTGTAATTCAGCGTAAATTAACTTAATTTCAAGTAATTTAGCGTATTTTAGTAGAAATATGCATATTATATATTAAAAAGTAATCTAACAAATATTTTAAAAAAAAAATCGAATTTTTAGCGTTAGATTTCAGCATTTTAGCTATTTGTCTCTAAAAAAAAATAGAGTACCGACCAAAAATGACCTGTTTCTATTTAAATAAGGTACCGGCCATTTTAGGCCGGTATAGATATTTTTAATATAACCAAGTGAACCTGAGCATTTTTATTAAATTTCTAATTAACTTTGGATATAAATAGAAATCACGGGGTTTTCTTCCGAAATTTTTATTAATAAAAAATAAAAAATAAAAATATCGATATTGAAGAAGAGTTTCGGCGGAATTTGAAATATAGCAATTCCGTTTCTCATATGTAATGTCCAGAGGACGTTGTTCTCTATAACGGCCCGATTAACAAATCCAATTACTTACAAAAACCAAATCCCGGGCCGTTGTAGAGAATAACGGCCAGGAAAAAAAAAAAAGCGGGTTATTGGATATAATAAGGAAAACTAGATTAGTTAATTATATTATTTACTTAGTTTGTAGTTACATAATACTTTACATGATATTAAAAAAAATAATAAGGAAGGTTTTAATGCCACATGATTTATGTGTCACATAAAGTTACCAACTCACGTTTTTTATTTATGTTTTTAAATATTTTTTAATTCAAATATATAATCAAAAGGTTGACTTTATTCATTTTTATGGGTGACGTGGTACATAAGACTTTGGTGATTTTTAAATTTATTTTATACTAATTAAGTGATAAAAAATACATTAAAATTAGTCAAATTCGTTAATTTGAACACTTATTAAATAATAAAATGAATTTGAAAAATACATTAAAATTAGACAAATACATAAGACTTGTCAAATTGGTTTAAAATGAACTAGAAATCATAAAAAATATACGTGCACATCTTTATGAAAATGAACAAGATCAGTTATTTGTATTCGACAATTTGAATTCAAATTTGAACAATATTTTTTTTTTCCTGGCCGTTATAGAGAATAATGGCCCGCTTTTTTATTTTTTTCCTGGCCGTTATTCTCTACAACGGTCCGGGTTTGGTTTTCGTAAATCGCCTGATTAATTGGACTTATTAATCGGGCCGTTATAGAGAACAACGTCCTCTGGACGTTACAGACGAGAACGGAATTGCTATATTTCGAATTCCGCCGAAACTCTTCTTCAATGTCGATATTTTTATTTTTTATTTTCTATTAATAAAAATTTCGGAGTTTTCTTGGTCTCTATGGTACTAGGTATCCAGACTCTGTAATAGTTGGATATGTGTATATTTTTCTTTTTGGTTTTCGGACTATAGCTTTTGATCTTATATATACTTTCATATAATCGCTGCAACTTCACAATAATTTAACGCTACTGGATTTAAAAGGGGAAGAGTTTTTTCGTGGGAAGATGAAGGGTCAGGATTTAACGCTCGATTTTGAAAGGGGCAAAATTGTCAATTTCACTATTAATCAATATTAATTTATATTTTTTTTTAGTGAACAAATTAGAGGTGCAAACGGATCGGATACGGATGAGATAGTGGTAAAACCATATCTGTATCCGCTTTTAATTTTCGCTTACGGATACAAATCGGATATTAGACGGATACATACAGATACGATCGGATATCAGATATCCGTAAATATATACATAAATATTTTCATAATATTTAGTAAACCATATGGTATTTATCTACTATTCGGATACGGATAATTAAAATTCAAAATCATATCCGTATCCGATCCGTATCCACACGGATATTCAGATATCGGATATCTGTATCTAATTTTCGGATACAGATGCGGATACGGTTGGATAATATCCGACCCGTTTGCACCCCTAGAACAAATTGAGAAATTGGTATATTTATAATATAGTTATATTCGAGTAGGTAAATAACTTATTTTGAATTTTGACGGAGAATATCTAATTGAAGAAGTTGTGATGGGTATATATCTAAATTTTTCAACCTTTATATTGGGTAGGCAATAGAACTGCTATATAATAGTATAAGTTAATTTGATTTTATCGAAGTATAACTCAACCTGAACATTGTTGTATATATGTGCACATTCAACATGTGAAACTCGTTAAACAATGGAGCACAAGAGTCATTCAATAGATGAATAAAATGACATGACTTCTCATCCCAAAATTTAATTTGTTCAAATAAGTATCTCATCATGAAACTCAGTTTGGATCATCATTTTACGACTAATATACCAATAACTTGCACATCACCCCGTTATTTGCTGAGCACAACCGTTTTATGTGAGCTAATCTCTTTTATTATAGGTGTATAAAAAGAGTAAATAAGTTTAAAGATTTAACTATATTTTCATTTTGATGAGCAATGCAAAGAAGATCTTCCAGCGCTAGGAAATTTTAAAAATCTATCATGCAGCCAGTGGCTCTTTAATGGAAGTATACCGCTGCATGTGGTACCTTTAAAACAGAAAAAGAGAAAGGAAAGGAAATAGGAGCTAATCAGTGTTTGGGCCTTTGGCAGATTGTGTTGCACATAAAAAAGGCAAACATAAATAATGAACAGGCACATATCAATCAAAGTAAAAATTGACCAGGTACATTTGTGTAATCATACAAACTGCATCTCTTCCTTTCCCATAGAGAGCATATTAAAGACAGATTATCTTTGTCACACTTGAAAATTAAACAAAAAAATGAGTCATACCAGGTTTACAGTGAGCTCAATCCAACCAATTCAACTCAATGAAAACTTTGTGGCAACTTGTATCATGCATTAACTATTCCGTAACTAAATACAAACTATGAATTAGCAAAGAAAACAGCATTTTGAATCATTTAACGAAAAAATAAACAAGAAAAGTTTTAAACTAATAGCATACAGGGACAAATAGTATAAACATTACTAAATAACCAAAATCTAGCAAATCTACCTCGCATTTACAGACAATCCTCAATGCTACATCCATCACCCCATTTGCCACTGCATCCATAATTCAAATCCTCATTAGATTAACAAAAGACAAGCTGCGTATAAAAATGCTTCTACCATATGAACCACTATGCTAACTAGTAATATTTTCTTAATCCTTGAAGGCTTTTTTTCAATAAATAAAGAATAAATAGAAATACAGTATCTTGTTGGTCGTGAATCATGAATATGTATAAGATATCGTAATGAGCTACGAAAGCTGTCAGGGTGAAAGAGACATTTTTGTGTCATTTGGTCTGGGTTAACTCTAATTATCAAAGCACATATATTGCACAATTACCTTCAGAACTGGCTCTCCTGAGCTCTGAAATTGTGGTTTCTTCGCCGCTTCCATTTGAGCTCGGGCTGCTCTTCCAGCAGCTGACTTCTCAAATTGCTCTTGCCTGAACACAAACCTCTTCAATTTTTAGCGAAACCTAGTAATTTTTTTTACAAAGATAATTCTAGCACAATTGGTTGACTTTATTGTATTACAATTTATAAGGCCTATAGAAAAATTGCAAATTTTTGAATGCCTGAGGGCTTTGCTTGAATGGATATGAGATGTGTAAGATAGACATGAAAGGAATAGGATTTGGTACTAACAAATCCTCAAAAATAAAAACTCAATTTTGATCCTTTGGTCCAAGTTGGTAATCCTTTAAAACTTCTGTAAGGCTGTGCTCCACAACACTCACACAGAGAGGAACGGGAAGGAAGGATGCAGCGCGCGGTTCCCCTCGCTACAGTGAAACCTACACCCGATTTGAGAGGTACGAATTTGAGAAGTTTGTATAGTGCGTTACCCTAGCTACAGTAGTGCGGAGTTCCCCTTCGTTCCCATTCCTTCCCTTAATGAAGGGGGTTCTCCCCCTCTCTGGAGCACAGCCTAAGATTCCTATGATATCCAATCCTTTGATCCTGAAATTCTCAAGTCACATCCAAACTTACTTTTATATCCTTGACCATTTCCTATCCCTTCTTATCTTTTCCTTCGAATGCCTACCAACATTCCGACCAAGCTCAGACGTTCCCAATAGATACATTAATTTAGCTGTACCCTACTATGTATTGTTGATTATGTATGCTGTATGCAGTGATTGCCAGCACACACAGATATGATAACTATTCGTCCCCAGAAAATCCGTGGTCTTACATGCCCATTGTCGCACCAGGGACCATTGGCGTACAACTGTACAAGCATTGTTTCTTCTTTCATTTGGGAAATAATATATATATATATATATAGAGCTGGGCTTAGCTAAGCCATGGAGTAAAACGACTTGGTGCTCCACGTCTCATTATTTCCATTTTGAAAATCCAAACTACCAATCCGAACCGCTCAAGTGTTCTCCATATTGAAATGTGCTTGGAGACCAAATTTTACATTTTTTTGGATTTTTTTACTATTTATTAAGCCACTTTGGAAATCGCTGATCCATTGGTCCATAATTTTTTACTGTTTTTTACTGTTCACAATGGATCAGCGATTTTCAAAGTGGCTTAATAAATAGTAAAAAAATTCCAAAAAATGTAAATTTGGTCTCCAAGCACATTTCAATATGGAGAACAACTTGAGCTGTTCGGATCGGTAGTTTGGATTTTCAAAATGGAAATATGGCGTGGAGTACAAAGCGTTTTACTCCATGGCTTAGCTAAGTCGGACTCTATATATATTATATATATAGAGAGAGAGAGAGAGAGAGATGGGCTATGGTGAGTTGCGAAGTAAGAGGTTTGTTTTACTTCAAGCCCACATTTTCTACTTTTGAAAGGTTCAAAAAGTCGATCCGAACCACTCAACATGATCTACATATTGAAATGTGTTAGGAGACCAAATTTTACATTTTTTGAAAATTTATTACTATTTTTTAGAATTATTTTAAATCATTGTTTTTTTTATGGTCCATAATCCATCCGAAAACAACAATTTCCTACCCAACTAAAAAATAGTAAAAAAAATCCCAAAAAAATGAAAAATTTGATCTTTTGAGCACATTTCAATATGTAGAACATGTTGAGCGGTTCGGATCGGTTGTTTGGACATTGAAAACGGGAGATATAAGTGTGAAGTAAAACAAGAATTTTTACTTCGCAACTCACCATAGCCCCAACTATATATATATATATATATAGAGAGAGAGAGAGAGAGGTTGGCTAAGATCAAAGTGGTATGACCAACGTCTTGGTGCTACCCAATAGTTTTTGTAATTTTAAAATTCAAAATAGTTGATCCGAAGTGCTCAACGTGTTCTCCATATTAAAATGTGCTTGGAGACCAAATTTTACATGTTTTAAAAAAAAATTTACTATTTTTATGGATTTTTGAAAATCACTGTTTTTCATAATAATAAATAAATAAAATATGAAAAACAGTGATTTTGAAAATTCATAAAAAATAGTAAAAAAATTCAAAAAAATGTAAAATTTGGTCTCCAAGTACATTTTAATATGGAGAACACGTTGAGCACTTCAAATTGACTATTTGAACTTTGAAAATCACAAAAATAAATTGGTAGTACAAGACCTTGGTCATACCACTTTGATCTTAGCCAACATCTCTATGTATATATATGTTTTCACACAGCTCTAGCTCAAAATTAATTATATTTACCCTCTAATTTTCATGAATCTAAATTGAGATTTACAATTCACAGAATTTTGGAACAATGCATAGCTCAGAGCTTTGAAGATTACATATAGACAAAAAGTTAGAAACATCACTGAATTAAACTAAAAAAGCAAGCTGACATTTTGTTTTTCTCGTCTACAAGCAAAGGTTAACTCAAGAGAGAGTAAAAGTAGAGAAAATTTGCAATAATTCTGCAACGATAACCAGCTTATGAAGGGTGATTGAACTAATTGAAATCAACCACAGCTTTCCAATGCAACTTGTCTAAAATTAAGAAAAGAAAAGGGATTTACCAATTATAAGAAGGGCATCACCCTGCTTTGAGCAGCTTGCAGCGGCTCTTTCTCGCGCATCCTTAGATTCGACCCGATCGGCTTCGTTTCGCTCCGCCTTAGAAGGGCCAAAGCACGAGCAATTCCCCCATTAATTTGTTTTTTAATGGCTTGATGGCGTCTCTCTCGTCTTTCCTCTTTGACTTCTCTCCCCGTTTCTCAGAGTTCAGACACGGTCTGGTTCTGCTACTGTGGATTTTGCGTGCGCTCACCTTACTCGACTCTCCAGAACCAATGAGAAAAGTTTCTGCCAAGTGGGTCCACGTGAAGCTTCTACGAACGTTGCAATTGCAAGACCTGGAACAAATGAGTCATTTGTGTAACGGAACGAAATGGACGAATCGATTACGCTTTTCACAACGGTGCGGAATCTGAATTCATATCCTCTGCATTAAGAGAATCTTTTGAGTTAATGAATCTCAACTGTTCACTCCTGTTTTAAGATTCGTGTCGAACTAGTCTGCACTAATATTAAAGGGCCCTTATGTTATAGACACGAGTCGGATTGGCTCCGTTTAAAATCCGACGGTTGAAATTCAGTAACTCAAAGATTCCGAGTTAATGCAGAGGATACGGATCCGCGGAATCTTGCTCTGGGCGGAACCCCAAATTTATCGGAACTAAATTTAACAAGAACTATACAACTTATCGAGATATATTTACAATAAATATATAGTGTTAAAAGTCAGTAAATATTATTTATTAAAGAGGTTAATTATAAAATTATTTTCAAATAGAAGACAAGGTATATGGAAATTATAATATTGATGTATTGTAGTAATACTAATAGAATTTGTATTACTAATATATGAATAACTCGTGCAAATAAAGCTCATGTAATTTAGTTCGTAGCTAATGCACTTTATTTGCACGTATGTCAATATGTGCAAATCTCTTTTACATTGGTTGAAAAAATACGATCCATTTAAACAACTCCATCTGCATGAATATATTTCTAAGAGCATCTACATTCCAGTAACTTCTCAATGAGTTTCTAATAACTGTTAACCATTTTTTTAGAAATTAAAGGTCTCTAAAGTTTTCTAACTCTTACATCCTTGAAATTAATTTAGAGTTTCTATTACGCCATGTCAGCAACAAATTATAAAAGAAAAAAATTTTGAGCCAATCATCTGATCAACATGGAGTTTATAAAACAGTTTCTTAATAAGAAACTTTACTGTATAGTTTCTAATAAAAAAACTCTCCTGCATCTCTAAAACTAGATTAGAAACTGTCACATCAGATTAGAAACTCTAATAGTACAAGGGATGTAGATACTTTAAATCTATCTATGCAATATCTTTTTCATAAATTATTTGTTTATTAATTATTATAAATAAAGAAATTTCAAATCACAAATACTACATAAACTTTATGCAAGATCAATATAAAGTAAAAAATAACGTAAATATTCATATTAGTTGTTAATACCACGGAGTATTTTTAACCATATCACTTCCACACTTTTCAAGTCAACAAAAAAAAACCTTATAATTAAACATGCTTATATACATCAACAAGCACAAGTCAGACTCAAGTCAAGACTCAAGGACACAATATCAGAGCATGGCACAAAAAAAGGAAAATATCAAAGCATGTACGTATTATAACTTCTTAATAGTAGGAGAATCATTATCGAGAGTCGAGACCTTGTTAAACAACCAACTAAAATAGTCATATTGTGAACCAATATAGCTGGTGTGGTTGAAAAAGAGACCATATATATTCACGGTGCATGTATGTAAAACCCCACGTTATATCTTGCTGAATTCTGAAACTATATGAAATGATAACGTGGTAAGGTTCCTTTTAGCGGATAAGAACCTAAACGTTATAGAAATTTGACCGTCCGATTCCTCGATAGATGGTTAAGATTTTTTTTTTAGTAAAGACGGAAAGTCAAGCCACTAAATTATTTAGTATTCACAAAAGATTGTATTTTTCGAATTTGAATCTGTGACCTCTCCACGCAGAAAGTATTGCGTTTGGCACCACTACACCAAAGACTAGTTCTTCGATAGATAACTAATTTTCTGTTTTCAAATGCCTTTTCTTTGTGACATTAACTTTGCCCTCATTATACCCTTTTTTTAGTTTTAAGCCCCTCTTGCCCGCTTTTCAGGGCAGCACCCCCTCCCTTCTCACTAGAGTCGTTTTAGACAACAAGTAAAATTAAATTATTATTCATGTTCACTAGGCCGCCTTTTTCAGGGCAGCACCTCCCTCCCTACTTGGTCCGTTGCCTTAATCAGTAGATCTTCACTAAATAATGATGTTCGAAACGAATTAAGCAATAAAGAAGCCTAAATAGGACATAAGGAGCCACTACTGAGATTAAAGTCCTTGATGACAAATTAAATCCTAATCCCTAGTTGGAATAAAGACTACTCAATACTATTACTAGTGGTTCGCGAATTTGAGTAGACATCTGAAAACGGGGCAATTATCAGACAATTAAGAAATACAACAGGAATTGCGAACAACATTTTCTTTCAGAGAATTTTGTTTCGTATAAATCTACTGTTACAAATAACAGGTGTACAAAATGAAACTCAGTTTCTACAAAGCTCATAGGCACGTATACGAAGCATTACTTGTTTCGGTTGTTCCCATCACTATCACAGTGTATCACTATTCTAATCCATGATAATCAAGTCATAAAACAAGTCTTGGTTCTCTCCTGCTCCAACATTTGCAGTATCTCTTCCGCTGACGGCAACTCATCGAAAAATATTTGCCGACATCAGCAGTCAGCGACTCGAGCACTTGATCCACCGACTTCCATTTTCCGACTCTCAAACACTTTTGTTCAATCTCAACAATTACTTTTTGATTTAGTAGCCTCCGGCAAATTTGTAACCAGAGAGTATGCTTAATGATCTAACAAAACTAGAGGCAGGTTCTTCTGACACAACCTGACCTGATTTTACATGATTCAGTAGGCCCCACAAGTGTATTTTCTCTAAACCGACTCACCATATTTTCTCTGAAGAGGTCGATCCACTGTGACTCATTTACCTTCAGCGAAGCATGAGCCATGCAATTTATCAGGTTCAAAGTTTTCTGATAATCACTTTCAGAAATTGCATGGCAAATCATTTCAGGTGAAGATGTCACATCAGGAATGTCTCCTGCCTCAAGTATTGTATCGAATGCATGCTCCAGTAAACTTGACTGTATAGAGACCATTGTATAAACATATTAGTTAAACTTTTTTCTGTGTTATGGTATTGAATATGTGACTGCGTGTCAGGTATTTTCTGTGTTATGGTAGTGAATATGTGACTGCGTGTCAGGTATGCTACTAGCATGAAACTGGTTCCATGTATGTCTGTTATGGTCTGGCATTGGTTTGACTGTCACATTTTTTCTCAAGTGAGGCTATGGTAATATGCATATTACGGATCAGCCCGTGCTATGGATTCATATCTCTATTTTGAAAATATAAACGGTCGATCAGAACCGGGTAAACATGATTCCATATGAAAATGTACTTGAAAATCAAATTTTACATGTTTTTAACAAAAATAACTATTTTTTAAGATAGGTAGAGAATCACTCCTTTTGGATGGTTCAGAATTTTCAAATCAAGTGGTTTTCTACCTATCTAAAAAATAGTAAAAAAATTCTAACAAATGTAAAATTCAGGTCTGCAAGTAAATTTTCATATGACGTTCATGTTGATCGGTTCGGATCGACTATTGGACTTTAAAACAGAAATATGAGTTCATAGTGCGGGCCCGCTGTGTAAAATGGATATTACCACAGCCTCACTCTTTTTATCTGACTTTTTAGGTGCACAAATAGTTGGATAGTTCTGAGAATCAGAAAACCTGGTTGAAGCTCAACTGCACAAAAAATGGATCTATTGAGGATTTTTAGGCTTGATTTCACTGACATAAACTTTATTGCAATTAAGGAAACTTCTCATAAAATTACACCTTTCCAAATTTCGCTGCCTCAACAATCAAACTTGTGTGCTTTCTTTGATCCAGTTGGTAACCAGCCAAGGTCATCTCTCTGTAAACAAACTCAAAATATTCCCACTGTAGCGCACTAGCCGAAGCCTCGAGCATTAAGCTGTAAGTGTACTCATCTGCTTTAGTGTGAAAGACTGCACTCATCCTTTCAAACAGGTCTTTTGCTTTTGCAAACATGTCGGATTTAGCGTAAACTCTTAACAAGGAGTTTATTGACCCGGTGTTGGGACTACAATAATGCTTCATTTGTTCAAAGATTGAGATACAGTCATTAATGTAGCCCCTTCAAATGATGATACAATCATGCCGGTAAATGTCACCTCCAGTGGTTTGGTACGACGTAGTTTCTTCAGCTTCTCGACCTGTGAACAAAATAATGCCCTGCCTGTTGGAGTAACTTGTGATTTAAATTATACCTTTAATGGGACTACTAAATTAATGTTGGGGGGCAAATGAAGAAGCATCACTTAACCAATCCCAAAACTTTCGAAGTTCCAATTGAAAAAAAATATTAAGCTGGGACAATGGAAGTACGTGAAACTCTTTTCATCCTTGCTCAATGAGTGACCAGTGCAAATTGTTCCCTTCTCAATGAGTTTTGGAATGAAAAACAAGAAAATAAATAAGAAAGAGAGTGATATTAGGTTGGCATGTGGGTAATTTGTTTGTTTACTGACCTCTAACATAGCATCATGCCACCTCCCATTGTTGCATAGGCAACACGCCAGTTCATAATACACGCAGGATTCACCTACGACTCCTCTCCTCTCCATATCCCTTACAGCCTCAACCGCCTCATCTACTTTACCCTCTTTCCAAAGGCACTTCACAAGAACTAAAATCAATTGAACAAACAATTAGACAGGTCAAATAATACATGAAACATACGCTTAGCCCTTCAAAAATAGAGAAAAAATAAATAGCATGGTATAAAACTACAATCAAGGGCAACAATATTCAATTTAAAATGCTCTTAAAGCATAAATATGATCAGAGTCTTCTCGGATTCAACCTTCCATGGTATAAAACTTTCTTATGTTACCAACCATCTGGGAAGTACTTTTAGTACATCATACAGGCAAATGAGGAAATTCAACAAGATGCAGGCTTTTACTTCTATATGTGATTGCTTGAGTAGCTAATCCATTTTTCTTCATTCTCTGGAAAAATTTGTGGACGAAATCGTATTTCCCAGCATTGAGCATCACCTGTCAAAGCAATTTCTATAAGGCTAGAACTCATACTAACAACAGATGAAAATTGAAGCAAAAATTTTGACAGTAAACCTTTTCCAAACAAGTTCAATTGAAGTTATTTCACAGGATTACTAATGGAACTCAATTATCATTATATGGAGCAATTAAGTATAGTCGCTTACTTCCATAGCCAATCCATAGGAAGCTGCATTAGGTTCTATGCAGCCATATCTCATTTGATCAAATACCCAAAAGACCCCTTTCCACTGAGATGAAGGTATACATCCGTTAAGAACCTGACGAGTAATTTAGGAAATTGAGACAAACAGAGGTCAATAGCATCAGATAAAATCCACTGAAACTCATTCTAATTATATCGTAAGTTACAAATTGAAGTCAAACTTCTGATAGTATTACTATAACCCAGCAACCTCCAGTCTGTTACTTTTATTAATCCAAAGTACACGCTAAGGAGTATGGACGACTTGATTTTTCAAATAATGAGATCTCAATATGTGTTAAAGTATCGACCTGTGAAGCATCTTAAACCGTAAAAATATTTGGAAAAAAAGAACATGAAAATTGCTTTGTTAAAATCTTGAAGATTTCTTAGTCAGCAAAGCATATAGTTCCTACCAGAAAATCCTGTTGAATGACTTAATAGTTAACATCGTCCCTGCATTAGGATTTTTAACAACAGTGGGACCTGATTGGGACAGAACCTAAAGTAGAAGGGTTGTGATAACATAAATCAACTTGAGCGGATGATGTGAACCAGCCAATCACAGAGTAGTTCTCCTTTTCAATTTTCCCAATAACTTGACATATACAAGGAAAATAAAATCAGAGAAGTTATGAAGGGTAAAAACCTACCGCATATATTTACAACATCTGGCTCCAGAGTAGGGTCCCAGTTTTTCTTCTCATACTTTTAATATTTCTCGAGGGCATCTGTCTCATATTTTTCAATTATTTTATTTAGTTCATGAAACCATTCCAGCTTGTCCAAGAGTGACTGCAATTGAGTTGATATGCGGCCATATCAGGATATATTTGAGCTTCACCCTACATAACATAGATATGAAATTACATCAAATACAACAAACAAAAAATAGAATTAAAGTTAATTTTGTGAAAAAAACAAACAAGGTTAAACTTACAAGCATTTCTTTAAAAATCTGAAAGTGCTTCATTTGGCCTCCTCCCTTTCCCGAGCACTGATAGAAGTTTGTATATACAAATCTAACATTATACAAGTAAGAATCACCTAAAACATACCATAGACACATAAGAAGTTCAAATTAAAATTTAAAGATTTACCGGCTTTTCTGCTGCAAGTAGGCCTTTTGACTGTATACCCATTTGACAACAGAGAGAGCTTGTCTCCAATTTTTAGCGTGCTCTAATCCTGCCAATACTTTTAATAAGTTCATTTCGTGAAACATAATTTCTGATTGCTTCATCAGTCTCACAAACCTCCAGTCATGCAAATCCATGTCTGAACCGGCAAGGCTGCATTAGAAAAGTAACAACTAATTTATTTAACTACGACCCCTACTATAGTCCAGGTAAATGCCTACCATAGATTGTACCAGGAACCTCACCTTTTCACGAGTAACTTAATCTTTTGCTCATCTCCCATGGTTCTCTTCTTCGATTTAATCGAATCTCTATCACTTTTCTCATCTCCACGTACATCCTCCTCCAGGTCATCATCCAAAAGCCACTGAAATTTCACTCGATTCCTCTCCTTAAACATCTCTCTCAGTTCCTCCAAATGCTCTCCTCTCAAACCACCTCCTCCTTTGAACCCAAAACCTTATTAAAATCGACGACATTTTTCTCTTGTCTCCCAAGGCCTCCTTCGAATCAAGTCCCTTCTAAACTCGCAGTATTCGGCCCGAATTGTGCGGAAACGTTCGTCTTCAGCCAAAGCTTGCTTCTGTGCGTCGGTCAAGGGAGGTGGGTTTGAGAGAGAGCTTGTTTCTTGGCACGGCGGAGGGATTGGAGTGTTTCTTTCTGCGGAGATTGTGAAGAATTTTGGGGGGTGGGGTTGACGCCTTTGCGGAGGAGGCGCTTTTTGATGGTGTCGTCGGTGGGTATAGAAGGCTGAGTGCGCTTGGAGGTCGGAGGAGGGGGGCGAGGTGGGAGGAGGGAGACGAAAGATAGGCCGACATAACATGAGAGGAGGATGTAGTGAGCGTATACTGAGATTAAGGTCGGAAAGGTTTGGTTTCGTTTGTTTCTTTTGGATGGGGGTAAGCCCGGAATTCAGATCCTCCCCGCCTCCCCTAATAGGGAATCTTTTACAATTACTGGATATGGACCGGTTCTTTTTAACTTGGCACGAATCTCAAAGCCCAATAATACAGCCCTGGCTAGTCCGAATGTCAAAGCGGCTGCGAGTTAATCTCAAACCGTAAAGTGAAGTGAAGGTAAGGAAAGGTAACGAGGTGAGTTTTGCGGACGCGGATACTCTGTATTTCTGCACGGTGGGCGCGCTACTTTTAACTTCAAATTATCTAAAAACAGTGCCTGCTCGGATAGCGCAAGAGGTCCATTTTATTTGTGCTTTGAAATTCGTGCAAAATTGAAAGAACTATCGGATCATCTCACTCTATAGAACAATACTTCTATAGTAACTAATTAGAGGATACGAATTCGAGTTTTGTTGTAAGGGTGTCGAACTGTCGATAATACCCTTTCAGCTGTTCTCCATTCCAACAAACATTTAACAATTAATTTGAATTACGTCACTAAATTTAGCAATTAAAGCAATTCATAATTTATAAATCACTTCATTCCATAAATTTAATTAGAGTTACTTATTTAATTAGAGTTTTAAAGCAAACTTGCTAATTTAAAAACTGTGGTACATCTCAGAATTATATTAGCAATTAACACATCAGATTAGCAATTTAGGTTACGTTTGGATCGTGCAAGGATTAGTGCAAGAATAGCGATTTTTGGGTTAGTGGTTGAGAATAGTGCTAACCCAAGTGGTTTGAGAATAGTGCTATTTTGGACTATTCCGGGTCAGTAAAAATGTTGTTTTGGATTGTATATTTGGAATAGCGATGGAAGGAATGAATAAAATATTGATTAAACTAATCTAATATTTTATATATTTAATAGAATCTATTCTAATATTATATTTATTAATACTAATCTAAGGTTTTATTTATACTAATATATATTAAACCAAAATATTATATTATAATTTAACATTTAAACTAATATTATATTATATTTAACTATATTTTATTTAATACATATAATTTAAAGTAATATTATATTACATTTAATATTTAAAGTAATATTATTACATTTAAACTAATGTTTTCAATACTAATCCAATATTTTATTTAATAATAATCAAATCTAATCTAATATTATATTTATTTAATACTTAAATAATATTTATTTAATACTAATATAATATTTAAACTAAAATATATATTACATTTAACATTTAAACTAATATTATATTACATTTAATATTTAAACTAATATTTTATTTAATACATATAATATTTAAAGTAATATTACATTTAATATTAAATTAATATTATATTACATTTAATTAAATAAATTATATTATATAATATTTAAACTAATATTATATTATATATAATATTTAAACTAATATTTATTATAATAATATTAAACTAATATTATATTAAATAATTTTTAAACTAATATTATATTTTATATAATATTTAAACTAATATTATATATATTATATTTAATCTAATAGTTATTTAACTAATCTATTAAAGTAATATTATATCACATTTATATTTAAACTAATATTATATTATATTAAAATTTAAATTAATATTTATTAGTTTTAATCTAACATTATATTTAATATTAATTTAATTTGATAATATATTTATTTAATAGTAATCTAATATTTTAATTAATTATATTAAATTTAAATTTAAACTAATATTTTAAATAACACTAATCTAATCTAATATTATATTTATTTAATACTAATTAAATATTTAATAATTAGAGCTGGGCTATAGTGAGTTGCGAAGTAAGATGTCATTTTACTTCACGTTCATATTTTTATTTTGAAAATCTAAACAACCAATCCGAACCGCTCAACATGTTCTCCATATTGAAATGTGTGGAGACCAAATTTTATTTTTTAGAATTTTTTTTACTATTATTAAGCCACTTTGAAAATCACTGATCGAATGGTCCAGAATTTTTTACTGTTCACCCGGATCTGAGATTTTCAAAGTAGCTTAATAAATAGTAAAAAAATTCTAAAAAATGTAAAATTTGATCTCTAACACATTTCAATATGGAGAACATGTTGAGCGGTTCAGATCGGTTGTTTAGATTTTCAAAATGAAATATGAGCGTGAAGTAAAACGAGTTTTACTTCGCAACTCACCATAGTCGATCTCTTAATAATTAATACTAATTTAATATTTAAACTAATTTTAATTGAGAGGAATGAAAACTATTTTTTATTAATCACTAATCCCACTAGCTCTATTCATGCTAACCCACCATTTTCTTGGGTTAGTAGAATAGAGCTATTCTTGAGCTAATTCAATTTTCTAATTGTTGTTTGGATCACCCAATGTTAAGAATAGTGGAGCTAACCTTGGATTAGCTCTATTCTTGCCAATCCAAACACAACCAAAGAAATCACCATTATAGATGCTCTAAATAATTGCTTTTAAAAAACTTGTTAATTTAAAAACTGTGGTAAATCCTAACAATTATTTTAGCAAGTAACACATCAAATTAGCAATTTAAAAAAAATTAACGTTGTAGATGCTCTTAGTATACTATCTTTTGTTTACATTTTTGCCATGTAAGCATGAACGTAGTTTTATCTATCCATCTGTTTAAAAGATACACTAATAGTAACATTACGATAAAACTATAACATTTTAATTTTAAATTTTACATAAATTGGCATGTAATTTAAAAAGGTTGTTAATTGTTATAAAGTATGTAAGACAAAGAAATAGACCAAATAACAGGAAATCTTTGTTGACTATCAAATACATTGTATATATTAAGAGTGAGGCTATGGTACTTTTTGTAATGCGCGGATTGTTCCGTGCGTTGAATTCATATCTCCGTCTTCAAAGTCCAAATTGTCGATTTAAACTGCTCAGTATTATTATCATATGAAAATATACTTGGAGACCAAATTTTATATTTTTTAAAATATTTTTACTATTTTCTGAGACAATTGGAAAATCACTTTATCTAAAAAATTTGGACCATCTGAATGTAGTGACATTCTACCTACCAAAAAAATAGTAAAAAATTTCAAAAATATAAAATTTGATCTTCAAATATATTTTGATACAATAATAATATTGAGCGGTTCGGATCGACTATTGGACTTTGAAGATAGAGATATGAATCCAATACACGAAACGATCAACGCATTGCGAAGTACCATAGCCTCACTCTATATTAAATTGGCATCTTTAATACAATAACCTATTTTTCTAATAGCCCACCCATAAAATGCAATATATAAATAATTCAACAATTGTTATGTTAGAATTACTGTGTAAAAATAGGTGGGCAATAAAAATAGTATGGAAAAACCGTTAATCCGAAAAGCATGGAAATAATAGTGCAAATATTGTTTGTATCATGGGTGGAGTTTTTGTCCAAAGTTTTTTTTGGCAAAACTTCATCCAAAATCAGTTGTAAATCGTCTGATTTGTGTTAAATTTACACGGATAATTTAGATTTACAGAGTCATTCAAAGTTATTAGGTTTTAAATATGTTGGCACGGTTTTAAAGCAAATAAACAGTAAGACCCGGCTTTGAATGAGATTATGTCCAAAGCTCTTTGGACAAAATCCAATTTCTTGTATCATATAATTTAAAATAATGTTAATTTAAAGCAAAGGTTTAAATAGTGTTTATCGTGTCATAACGTAACAGTTAAAAAAACAGCGCTATATCCAAATAGCGCCAATAGCGTCATAGCTTTTATGGTCCGAAAACGCTATAGCGGCACTATAGCGCTGCAATAGCGCGTTATTTAGGATCTTGATTTAGAGAGATTATTTCATTGTTCCTAAACAATATTAGGTTAGTAAAATGATGCTAACCAGCACCGTTTTAAAAATAAAAAAATATGTTTAAATTGTATTCAATTGAAAATAGCAAAGTGCTATTTCCGTGAATCCAAAACATATCACGATGAATTAAGAAATAAATTCTCTTATAAAATAAAATTTAGTAACTTCGAAAGTAGCGAACCGCACATCTCTATTTTCTTATATCTTATATTAATTGCGTTGATTACTGATCTGTCAACTGCTATAATTAAAAAAATATAATTTCAAATTGAATATCAGTTCTCTAATCAAATAATCTTTCTTTTGTGATTTTATGCATCTGTTTAATATTTGTTTATGTGTAGAAGTCTGGGTTTATTTAGACACATATTCGCCACATTCAAATTGTATCATCTTTCTGATTGATCCCGATTTCTTTCAATTTGTAAATGTCATTTATATAATTGATTGATAATTGATTAGTTATGTCTTCATTTATTTTCATTTTTATCATTTAAGGATTGTTATTGTCACTTTGTATAATTTTTTTTATAAAAAAGATGTAATATGTCATTTAAGGAATAATATTTGTCATTTAGTCAAAATTTCTGTATGAAAATATATCATTATGTATGAAACTTATTTTTTTTGTTCTTTTATAATATGTTCCTGTTGCAATGCATGGGTACGATGCTAATAATATAAATAGGTAGATGTGGAATCAAGCGAAGGCTGATGAAAAGCACTTGTTTCCTGATTCAAAAGAAATACAAAAATATTTCTTGCACTATTAACTTTTAGAAAAACCGTAATGATTAGTTTGTAAATTTAATTAAGTGTAAAATTATGTTAGTCTGAAAATCTGTTCCCAAATTTTTTTATTTCTAACATTAAATAATATTAAATTACAAAACATATCATCAGTTTCTGAAAAAATTCTAAATATAACATCTTAAACTGAAAAATTCTAAATATAACATTTCTGCTGAATAAACTTTTATATTAAAAATATAGCCTTCATATTAAAATAAAGGAGGATCCACTTACAACATTTGTAAGTTACAACATCTTACAACAATTTGGTTTTGCCAATTTTAAAGTCTAATAGTCGATTCAAACAGTTCAACATGATCTCTTATATAAAACGTGCTTGAAGATAAAAATTTATATTTTTTGAATTATTCATATTATTAAGTATTTTACAAAACTGTTGTTTTTTAGACAATTATGGATCATTGAAAAACAAACAGTTTTGTAAAATACTTAATAAATGGTAACAAAAATGCAAAAAAATTGTAAAATTTGATCTCCAAGCACCTTTTAATATAGATATCATGTTGAATGGTTTGGATCGATTGTTTGAATTTTGAAAATCACAAAACTGAATTGTGTAAGGTGTTTAATTACACATGGTGTAAGTGAATCACTCATTAAAATATCAATTCACATTTCAAAATGTGAACCCTTTATAATATTTTATATAAAAAAAGTCAGAGTGAATTTTAATATTTATTCTATATTAATATATTAAAGAATCGTTGAATTACTTATTCTGGTTGAATTATTCAGCATAATTGGAATTTTAATTGGATTATCCAGCAAAAGGTTTGTTTTTGAAATTTTCCAACAACTATGTCATGTTCTGTTAATTTTTTAATCATTATTAATAAAAACTTTCAAAATTTGTGTTCTATTCACAGACAAATATGCTAAAGCATATTGAGATCGACTGACCTTCGATTTTTTCTCTAAAAATTCTATACCTGTGTACATATTTTTGATAAAAAAACTCCAGACATGTGTTTATCTGACCTCTATATATTTTGTTAAACTGACCCCAATATATTTAAAAAAAAAACAACACACCCTTTATTGCGGATCTAATAACTCAAATATAATTCAACATAATGGATAATAGTATATATAAATTATGCCTATGGATGTCTCTTTTCTGAATCAGGTAGACAACTCGCTCTATCTATCAGCTACAAGTATCCCGAAAAGGGAAATTACTAGCTGGAATCAGGGAAAGATCTATAACTTGGAGAAGAGTCTGATTTATCAGACTATTTTCAAGCCCTATATGGACATTGAAGATACTGCTGTTATTACTATTCTCTCTGATTTGGAGTCTTCTGATTCTGTGTCTCTAACGATGCTTGTTCTACTTGTAATGTCTAAATTGTCTGTGTTGTTTGTATCTTTTGTTACTAGGTTTACTCTCTGCTATTATCTAGCTATATGCTACTTAGATGTCTTAGATGATCTCTTCAGGGATTCTCATGTCTTCATTGTTTCAGTAATTTTTAGTTTTTGTAATGAACTATTATTGTTTCTATAAAGAAACATGTGGGCACTCCCCCACTTTAATAAAAAAAAGTATATATAAATTATTTACGAATTCTAATTTGCTAAATTCAAACGAAATCCAATAAATAAGCTAAATCAGTATTTATAAATTGGGGGAATTTCACGTATACCCCTCAAAAACTTCAAAATTACGTATTCCCCCCTCTAACCTTTGAAATTACATATTTCCCCCTCTAAACTATAAAACTCACAAATTTACTCATTTTATTGTCTTTTAAATTAAAACACATTCTAAATTTATAAAATACCCATTTTACCTTTTCATTAAAAACATAAAACGCCCATCTAACTCAAATTTGAATCGGAAGGGTTCCTCTACTTTCCGAACTATTTTAAAATCCGTACCCACTATATCAACATGAATCTTGAAGCGAACACGCACGGATATTGAAGCAACATGCACAGATTTTAATGTGATGTGCGTGGATCGGAATTGCTTTAAGATCCGTGATTGCTAGATCAGCACGAATCTTGAAGCGATGTGTACATATCTTAATGTGATGCACATGGATCGGACGGTAAAGGGAACCCTTCGATTCAAATTTGAGTCCAATGGGGTGTTTTATGCTGTTAATAAAAGGGTAAAATGGGTATTTTATAATTTAAAATGAGTTTTAATATAAAAGACAACAATTGGGTAAAATTGTGAGTTTTTGAAGTTTTAGAGGGGGAAATACGTAATTTCAAAGTTTTGAGGGTATACGTGAAATTCCCCCTTATAAATTTTATATGCTGATCCAATAAACTATTATCTTTACATAATTATCTACGAATTCCGTCAGATTGTTTTATCCAACAACGTTGTTTACGCCGATCATATATTTAGTAATCTTAGCAGCCGACATTTTTAAAAATACCCTAAGTTAATTATAGATTAATAAAAATGCCATAGGTTGCAAATTTTTATTAAAAATGCCCAAACCGCCGAATTTTTTATTTATATCCAAAAAATAATTGAAATTTCAAAAAATACCCATGTTGCCTTGAAAATTCGAAAAATACCAAACCGGAAATTTTTTTTCCGGATTTAACCTCCAATGCCCAGAAATTTTTTTCCGGATTTAATCTCTAATTCCGGAATTTTTTTTTCCGGATTTCACCTCTAAATTCGGAAAAACAAATTTCCGGTTTTGGGGGGCTCTTTGTGGAAATTTTTTTCCAGTTTTGGGGGGGCTCTTTACGGATTTTTTTTTTCCAGTTTTGGGGGGCACTTTACGGAAATTTTTTTCCGGATCCGGGGCTATATAAGCTCCCTCTCTCTTTCGTATCTCCCAGCTTCAGCTCCAAACAGCGACTAGCTCCAGACAGCGACGGCCAGCAGGTTTTTTTTTTGTTTTTTTTAATATATTTAATATTTAATTAATTAATATTTTAAATAGTTTAGAATTTTGTAGAATGGTCCAGAATAATTTAGAATTTGTAAAATGGTCTAGAATATTTTAGAAAATACCAGAATAGTCCAGAATTTCTTAGAACAATACCAGAATAGTCCAGAATTTCTTAGAAATACCAGAATGGTCCAGAGTATTTAGAAAATACCAGAATGGTCCAGAGTAATTTAAAAATACCAGAATGGTCCAGTATATTTAGAAATAGCAGAATGGTCCATACTAATTTAGAAAATAACAGAATGGTCCAGAATAAATCTAAAATGATTTAGAATTTTTTTTAGGAACCTCTTTTTTTTCTCGGATCCCTTTCGGACGAGCTCCTGGACTGTCTGATCACTCGGCTTTTCGATCTGAGGTTTTTTTAACTTTTTAATTTTAATTTATAATACAATTAAGTAGTTTATTTTAAATGATTTAGAATATTTGTCCGAATAATTAGAATTTGTTAGAAAATACCAGAATGGTCCAGAGTAATTTAGAAAATACCAGAATTGTCCAGATTATTTAGAACTAGCAGAATGGTCCAGAATAATTTGAGAAAATACCAGAATGGTCCTGCATAATCTAAATGATTTAGAATTTTTGTTTTTAGGAACCTCTTTTTTTCTCGGATCCCTTCGGAGCTCTGACTGTCTGATTCACTCGGCTCCTTCGATTGAGGTATTTTTTAACTTTTTTAACTTTTAATTATAATACAATTAATGCGTTTTATTTTAAATAATTTAGAATATTGTCTCCGTAATAATTTAGAATTTGTAGAAAATACCAGAATGGTCCAGAATAGTTTTCAGAAAATGCCTTGCCTTGTCCAGTATTATTTAGAAGGCTAGCAGAATGGTCCTAGAACTTAATTTAGAAATGCCAGAATGGTCCAGAATATTAGAAAAATTCAAGTTAATCTTAGACTATTGTTTAAATTTTTGTAGTATGGCCGACTTAGTACTCAGGCATTTACATTTAGCTCCTTGTTGTGGATAGCATCACTGGCAACCATAGGGTATCTCAGGCGTCGAAGGAGGTAAGCATTTACTTATTTCGTTTTTCATAACTCGGTCAGTATCAAATTATATTGTAATTGATTTTTTCCCCTAATTTAGAGTAAATATATTTTAACGGTGAGACACTATCGCCACAAATGCGAGTATCACAAGGACTATGCACCGTTATTAATTCGAATGAGCTTATATCAGCTCGCGACAATGCCTGATATCGCCCTCGATGCGGCCCTCATTCATGCACTTGTCGAGCGGTGGTGTCCGGAGACGCACACCTTTCATCTTCCTTTCGGAGAGATGACAGGTATTAACTAATTCAAATAAATTTGTTTTTTAGTTTCTTACTGACATGCAAAAATAAATTACAGTAACGTTGGAGGATGTGAGTTGTTTGTGGGGTTTGCCTATTTCGGGGGATCCTGTAACGGGAACTACAGACACGGCTCAATCAGACAGTCAGAACTCCGGAAGGGATCCAAAAATAAAACAAATTAAAGTTAAAATAAAAAATAACCTGAATCGAAGATCAGATCAATCAGACAGTCAGAGCTCCGGAAGGGATCAAAAATGAAAGAGGTTCCTAAAACAATTCGAAATCATTTTAAAATTTTCTAAATTTTTCTATACCATTTTGATAATTTCTAAATTATTCTACACTATTTTGAAATTTTCTAAATTAATTTAAATAATTTAAATAATTAAAAAAGATTTAAATTTAAATGATTTAAAATAATTTAAAATAATTTAAATAACTTACTGTGAGAGAGCGCGACAGACTGAAGCAGAATCAGAGGTGCTGAGTGAAAGCGAGAGCTACGCGGTTCTTATAATCAAATTGGGTGCGATCACGGAATTTTTTTTCCGGAAATAACCTCTAAAACCGGAAAAAAAAATTTCGGAAATAGAAACCGAATTTTTTTTTCCGGATTTAGAGGTTAAATCCGGAAATTTTTTTTTCGGAATTAGAGATTAAATACGGAATTTTTTTTTCCGGGATTGGAGGTTAAATCCGGAAAAAAAATTCCGGTTTGGGTATTTTTCGAATTTTCAAGGCAACATGGGTATTTTTTGAAATTTCAATTATTTTTTGGATATAAATAAAAAATTCGGCCCAAACCGGCAATTAAATGGCCGGTCCCGTGAATTTTTTTTTTTTTTTAGAGACAAATAGTTAAATGCTGAAATATACGTATGAATTAATTATGCTAAAATACGGTAAATTACGCTAAATTACGTATGAATAGGGTCGATTTTGTGTCATCTTTCATAAATCATAAAAATAGTAAAAAAATTCCAAAAATAATAAAAATTGGTATTCTACAAGTTCATTATATAACTAATTTACTGAGCTACGTAGATTGAATAATAGAAATGAAAATCTTAATCGAAAACTTCAACTGAAGTTTTGAGGCTCTTCCCTTTGTTTTTTGGCGATTCTGAATTTGAAAATCTAGTATCACAAGTTTTAATGCATGCGTATTTTCACAAGCTTTCCGAAAAGTGGTCATTTGCTGAAATCGGACACTCGAGCGCCGTTTTATGACAGTTTGAAGTTTCGTCGTCGTTTTTCGCTTTCTCAGTGAAGATATCATCTCTATTCATATGTAATTTAGCGTAATTTAGTGTATTCTAGCATAATTTAGTGTAATTAAGCATAAATTAACATAATTTCAAGTAATTTAGTGTGTTTTAGTATAAATATGCTAATATAAAAAAAAAATGTTATCTAGCAAATATTTAAAAATAAATTCGTTTTTAGTGTTATATTTCAGCATTTTTATTTGTCTCTTAAAAAAAAGTTAACATAATTTAAAGTAATCTAGTGTCAATCAGCATAAATTAACATAATTTCAAGTAATTTAGCGTATTTTAGTATAAATATGCTATCAAAAAAGTAATTTAACAAATATTAAAAAAAACAATTCGATTTTTTAGTGTTAGATTTCATCATCTTAGCTATTTGTCTCTATAAAAAAAAAAAAAAATTCACTGAACCGGCCATTAGATGGCCGGTTGGGCTTTTTAACCGGAACTGGCCATTAAATGGTTGGTTTGGACATTTTTAATAAAAGTTTGCAACGCATTTTTATTAATCTATAATTAACTCAGGTATTTTTAAAAATGTCGGTCTTAGCACCAAGCAGGCACATGTTGACGTGAAAACCATATTTTCTACCGGAGTGAGGCTATGGTACTATGCATAGCACGGATTGGTTCGTGCTACGGCTCAATATTTGAGTTTTTAAAATTCTAATGGTCGATCCGAACCGGTCAACATGATTATAAAATGAATATGTACTTGCAAACCAAAATTTACATTTTTTCGAATTTTTTTACTATTTTTTTAAATAGGTAGAAAATCACTGTATTTGGATGGTCCAAAATTTTCAGATCAAGTGATTTTGTACCTATTCAAAAAAATAGTAAAAAATTCAAAAAAATGTAAAATTTGGTTTGCAAGTACATATTTATTTTATAATCATGTTGAACGGTTCAGATCGACTAATTTTAAAAACTCAAATATTGAGCCATAGCAATGACCAATTCGTGCTATGCATAGTACCACAGCCTCACTCTTTCTACCGTCCAGAAAAATCATATTAACTCTCTTCAATTGTTTCCTACCGTCCGATCATATATTTAGTAATCTTAGCACCAAGCAGCCATATTTTAGGCTCCTCTACCCTCCCCATTTCAAGGGTTTTCTTCTCTCGTCTCTCCCGCCGCCACAAAACCCTAAAAGGAGGTCACTCCAGGCAGCACAGCGAGCCAGAAGTACCCCAAAGCAATGGCGGTCGGGTGAGCTTCGATGCCTTCTCCTTTACCAGTCACTTTTTTTTATCATTAAATGCATGTTTTTGACTCTTTAACTGGTAATTTTCAGCAAGAACAAGCGGATCTCGAAGGGTAAGAAGGGCGGGAAGAAGAAGATGTACGCTTTCTCAGTCTCATATCTTTATATTTGGCACTGATTTGCATACATTAGCTGATTTTGAGTTTGATTGATTTTGGGTTGGTACAGCGTGGATCCGTTCGCCAAGAAGGATTGGTACGATATCAAGGCGCCGTCAGCTTTTATAAATAAGAACATCGGGAAAACCCTTGTTTCCAGGACCCAGGGTACCAAGGTTAGATTCCTTCCTTTTCTAATTTCACCTCTCTCTTTTTTACTGTTGTTAGGCTTTTTTTTTTTTCTGATCCAGGAGCTATACTTTAACCATTTTCCTTGGGTTACAATCTTTGCATTAAGTGAATTAGTTGCTAATTATCACTGCCTACATGTAACGCTGTAGGAAGCTAGTGAATTGCTCCACTGTTTTAGATACATGCTAAAATGAAATAAAGCATGAGATAATCTGCTTAATTAAACCTGGTTAGAATTTGTTTTTTTAATTGGAATTGCACACTTATTCGAAATGAGACAGCACTTGCTTGATATCTTGAAGAATAGAACGAAATATACATGTTAGAATGGAGATATTGAAAACCTTTATTTTGTGAATCACTTATTACTCGAGTCTGTTATGTTTAAACTATGTTTGAAACTGAATGAACAAAGATGACTAATGAAGTGGAGGAGTTAGATGAGATCTTGAACTATAAATGGATTGCATTGTTATTCCTATGAACTTGCATGAGGTTTTGAACCAATTTAGAAAGCTGTTTTATTTCAGTTGTTTCTATCTTTATTTTGCAAGATGTATCTGCAGAACAGATGATTGATTTTTGTAGCTAATTTTGTGTTTGATTTACTACTAGTGTTAAAATTTGTTCTCACATTTGTTTTCAGATTGCATCTGAGGGACTGAAGCACAGGGTTTTTGAGGTGTGCTTGGCTGATCTGCAGAATGACGAGGACCAGTCCTTCCGGAAGATTCGGCTTCGGGCTGAGGATGTGCAAGGCAAGAACGTTCTCACCAATTTCTGGGTAATTATTCTTTCCATTCATCTCTCAGCTACCTATTTCATTTTTTTTTTTCCTTCTAATTTGAACTTGAATGTAGGAAAATTGTTGAGCAATCAGCTCACTATTTATTTAAGGGGAGTGCTGAATGACAGTTTGGGTCAGGGGTGGATTGGAAAATAGAGATTGGAGGGGGGGGGGGGGGGGGGGGCTGAAAAATCAAATGTAGTGTAATTTCATTTTATAAGGGGGCCTAATAGGAATTAATGCATATACAATTTACAAAATTTAATGGACCAGATTTTAATTTTTCAATTTATAAGAGGGGCTTAGCACCCTTTCCCCACCACTATGTTTTGCCCCTGGTTTGGGTACTTCTCAACAAAGTAGAGGTGTTTGGTAGATGTTTTGATGTGTTCTGAACATTTTGAGATTATATCAACTGTTTTAATGCATACATGAGATATTCTTGTACTGCAATGGATGATATCATAAGACATTAGGGAGTTTTCGTGCTTATTTGTGCTGGATGTTCTTGTGGTTTATTACGAGTTTTTCATGTTGTCTTTCTTCAGGGAATGGATTTCACTACTGATAAGCTTAGGTCTTTGGTGAGGAAATGGCAAACCTTGATTGAGGCACATGTGGACGTGAAAACCACCGACAACTACACCCTGCGCATGTTCTGCATTGGCTTCACCAGGAGGAGGTCCAATCAGGTCAAGCGCACTTGCTACGCCCAGAGCAGCCAAATTAGACAGGTGATTATTATTATTAGTTTGCATTTCGTTGGGATCTGCATTTTGTGACTTGTACTTTGTATGCATGGTTGTTGTAGCAAAAATATTGTTGCATAGCAAAACATGGTATAATGGTGTCTGTAGAGACCCATAGTCTTGGTTGGAGATGTTGGGTCTATAAAATAACTAGGAGAATAGGAGAAATTAGTACAACCTGAAAGAAATAGATAAGCAACCCTTTAGAACAGAAAGTCAACCCTCCTGAAATTTGAGTCCGCATCCAAACTTGTAATGCACGGGGAGGGGGGGGGGCCTTTAAGATTTGTGATAGTATATAACAAACAGATCAGATTTAAACTAAAAAATTTGTTACCTCAAGTGGTATGAATTCATGATATTCAGCGGTGTTAATACGAGGTGCTTCCTTTTTTTTAATTTAGATTCGCCGGAAGATGAGGGAAATTATGGTGAACCAAGCTTCATCGTGCGACTTGAAGGATCTGGTAGCGAAATTCATCCCTGAATCCATCGGGAAGGAGATTGAGAAGTCAACCTCCAGCATCTTCCCCCTTCAAAATGTCTTCATTCGCAAGGTGAAGATCCTCAAGGCACCCAAGTTTGACTTGGGTAAACTCATGGAGGTAATAACTCTTATCTTTGGTTTTAGTTTTATTTGCTACTGTCGTCTGAGCTTAAGTAATTTAAATTATGCTTTGATTTGTTGTATGAAGGTTCATGGCGACTACACTAAGGAGGATGTTGGCGTGAAGGTCGATAGGCCGGCGGAAGATGTCCCAATGGAAGAAACTGAGGTTGTTGGAGCTTAAGCTTCAATGCCTGTATGTTCTAATAGTTTCTTCTTTTTACTTAATTATGATGAGTTTTTGTTGAGGTAGGTATATGAACATTGGAAGTTTTGTTTCTTATTGGATGTGTTTGTTTCTAGTTGCTATGACAATACTTGTGGTACTGTGTTTTGAGGTGTTTTTGGTACTTGCGGTGCAGGATCAGATGCAGCTGGTATTTTTTGAGGTGCTAGTTTTATGTGCTGTTATTTTATTTTTATTAATTTTATCAATCCTCTTGTACCTGATCTTGTCAGTTATCTTCAAATGGTTTGGTCGGTGGTCGGTTCCGGTTCTTGATAAGAAAGCATAGAAAGAAATCTGAGGTGCGTAGTACCAGTGTTTGCTATCAATGCTTGATAACCCTGATCGAAGATTAAGTAATTGGTATTCATAATGCTAGAATACTTCTGTCCAATAACTCGACAATAGAACATGGGTAATTTATTCTATTTTCAAGAACTCTCGAGAATGTTTGCCAATCGTTATCAGTTTACACGCTATATTTACCATCACAATCACAGCCATATGAGAAATATATTTATCAGTTTGCACACTACATTTAAATTCTATTGGTCAATATCACAAGTGCAACAACGAATAGATCAATTGTCACAGTTGGTGTTGTAATTAAGTTTAACAAAGAAATTTGTTTGTTTCTTAATCCACCTTGTCGCATCTAGCCTGGCCAGTTGTTTAGATTGATATCCTATGTAATATCCAAAGGGCAAATTTCTTCACCATCATATGTTGTTCATGAACGAATTAGATTCGTGAGCTAAGAAAGAATTAATCAAGAAAATGCAATGAAGAAAATGAACAACAGCTTGTTAATTCATAAATGGTACTGTGTTTTGATATTTAGATTTACTATTGGAAATATTTGCAAGATGTTAATTATTTGCCGCAAATGATTAGTGTTCTATCTTGTACGGCTAAAAAAAAAACATTTTTAGGGTTATATATAGTCCTAAGTTCAGAGGTGGAAGCAGATTTTCAGTCAGGGATAGAAAAACAAAATTACAACAAAATCTTTATCTTTTAAATGAAACAAAATATCTTTATTCAGCTCAGCAATTTTTCATCAGTTGCGCAGGAATAATACAAATGAGGCCTGAAGCCTAGTACAAGAGTCTACAAATTAGTTTATGAAGGGATAAGCAAATTGAGTCCAATGTTACATATGCAAGCACGATACTTTATTTTTCAGAATTCAGAAATAGACACTGCAAGTTATAATGTGATAAATATTATGTATAATATCCCAAGTGCGACCTTTTTTTGTCCTTGTGTTGTTCAGCCTACCAAAGGTACACTTAATAAAAAAATAATGCATGAGCTATTCATAGGGTTGAAAACGCTATGGATAATATCCGATCCGTATTTGATCCGTATTTGAAAATTAATATCCGATATCTGAATATCTGTGTAGATATGAATACTGATATGGTTTTACGTTTCAATTACCCGTATCCGAATAGTAGATATATCATATATTTTAATATAGATTATGAAAAAAAATTGTTATTCACCATTAAAATTAGATAAATATTATGAACTTTGGTATTTTTAATATTATTTTAATAAAATATCCGATCCGATCCGTATCCGTATCTGTATCCAGCTGATATCCGATCCGTATCTAGAAAATTAAAAAAATATAGATATGATTTTACCACTATCCGCTCCGTTTTCACCCCTAGCTATTCAGATAGGAGAATAGGATTCATGAGCAAATTAAGAAAAAAATATTCAAGAAAAATGCAATGGAGAGAACAAAAGAAGAGATAATGAAAAAGAAAAAAAGTTGGATTTATTCAGAGAAACAACTCTATTCCAGGTTCCATCTTTCTAATCCAGAAGCTTACTGTCTAAACTCTAAAGCAAGGAAAAGTATGCCCAACGCAATCCCATCTCTTTGAGAAACATACAAATTAAATTAAAAAACCGAAAGAATATAGAAAGTGTATGAAATAAAAGACTTCTATTTTCAATTCAAATTTTAATAAATGTTTAACTTAAATCACACCAATTAATATGTATAACTATCTCTAAAAATAACACCCGAAGATTTTGAATTTGAAATTTAATTTAAGACTAACTTAAAGTTTTCCGTGACCAAAATTAATTTAGAGCTACGGGTATAATTAAAATTATTAACGTTTAGCTATTCGTCCCATTTTTAAATAAAGGTTTTCAATACCTAGTAAAATTCACCAATTCTCTTTGTGAACTCAACTCTACAACCTATCAAATTAATTTCAAATGACAAATTTGAACTGTTGAAATCTGTCTACCTTACAAGTAATGTGTTTACATGCAAAAATTTTAAACTTTCGAATTAATTTAGTATAAAAATAAGCGGCAAAAAAACGTTCAAAAATGAATGTATTAAAATTAATTTCTAAACCTTCTAATTTTGACCGCTTGACTTTATACTAAATTAATTCGAAAGTTTAAAATTTTGGCATACAAAACTATTGGTTTTTTATGTTAAGGAACTGATTATTTGAGCAGATAGGATGCATAATATGTGCACTTTTAAATTAAAATACATGAAAATAAAATTATTTAACTTGTCAAAAATGTAAGCTTGTATATCTGTGACTAGTTGGGAAAAACACGGATTGACTCTGTTGCTTTTCCAATCAGAACCATTCAAAATTTTTCATTCGCGTATCTCGATAAAAAAACTTTTTCATGCACAAATCTCACAAAATTAATAGCTCAGATCGGAAAAGCAGGAATGTTTTTCTCTATAAAAGCACCAGAGTTGGTTCCAAAAAACACATGGTACTTGAGTGATCACTGATGAAGTAGAAATATAGTGATAAGCATAAGTGCACCAGTCTCTACAGTATGGCGACCTGTGATGACACTGACAGTGACACTTTAAGCACAAATTCCAGATATACAATCCGGTGCAGCAACACTTTAAAGTCAGTAAACTAGAAAACATTAGAAGATGATAAATGAAAAATATGGCCAAAATTAATTGATAGAAAAATGAACAATGAAAGAAACACAAGTCTTAGGGACCTAGTAAAAAAAAATTCCTCAAGTCTGTGTTTTCTAGCATTGTATATTAAGATAATTTGATCTTTATTTACTATTACTTCATTTACTTACTGTTCTACTACCAATAGATCAATGATTTAAAGTGATTTAAAATTTACTTCACTTCAACTTTATTTACTTGCCAAAAGTAAGGTCAGATCTTCAGGAGATGCTGACATTACTCCTGACACCTTCATCTATTTCCGAAATTTGCCAAAACCTTCATTAGAGCAAATTAAGGATTATCCTTATCTGCCAATACTAGTAAACCTGAGGCTTGGTAATTAGTAAAGATCGATAGTTAGGCTGCATTGTTGCAAAGAGACACAAAATTGGAGTTCAGATCCAGTGTGGTTCCCTACCGTGTAGAATGAGATCTGCATCGTCCTTTTTAACCTGGCACAAATCTTAAAGCACACCCCCCCCCCCCCCCCCCCTCAATCTGAATAGGCATCCTAATTATTTTGGCTCGGCTGAGAGCTCATTCTAATGAGCAGTACCTCAGAGTATATGCACTCCAAAATTGAGCCCTGATTCTTGCAACTTCCAGCAGCAGAGTATTGAGGGCTGCTGCATTAGAAAAATCATCAACCAACAAAAAACAAGTGAATGTTTGTCTAATTAATTTTCTGAAATCCCCTTCAGTGCTCTAATGCTTTCTCCTGACAGCCTGAGCCAATTAGCAGTTTAGGAATGGAAGAACTTGTCAGAATGCCAATGCCAGCCTACACCAATGTACATATTGGGGGAAGTATTTATAAAAGGCACTTGGTTTCCTGACATGGGTACATATCATTACTTATTTCTCTATATATTAGCTAGATATGAAGGTATGCTCAATCATTAGACCATTACCAGACTAATTGATCACCTGTTACCGATAACTGGGAGAGTTTCTCTAAAAATGTTTATAGCATTGATGTTGGTAGTAGTGAAGTCTGTGCCGTGTACCATCAAAATCCGTTGATACAAATATCTTCAAGTCCTTGTAAAACTGAGAGCAAAGAATATACAACAATCAAAAATGTTTTCCCCATAAAAATTCTCCCTACGGACAAATTAAGTAGTCTAAAAATAGTTAAGAAAAAATATAAGCAACTGAAACTACCAAGTGTTAAAAATGCATAAAAACATTACAGCAACAGTTTAACAAAGACCATCTATTCCTGACATTTGCCCGGGAACCTCCCAATGAAAAGAAAAAAAAAAAAGACTCCAAGCTTTGCAACAACTATGCATTAGCATACACATATGTTACTAGACCTTGACCAACAATCGAAGCAAAATTATTCCTAATTCCAGAATCAAATTACTCCAACCTAAGCAAGGGAAGTAATGAAGCTACCAAATAAAAAACTACTATGGTCCCTTTTCCTGTACAGCCGGTTAAATGAGTTAAGATCAATAACTGATCATAGCCTTGTGTCACATGATCAACCCTACAATAAGAAGGACAAAAAAAGAAACGAACAATTAAATTAAGCTCAACAAGGTGAAATTGATGATCAATTAAACTAACCAGAAAGGGATGTATTATGTATACCTCTTCATCAACTTTATACAACTCCGGCGTAATTTCAGACAACCATAGTCCAGGGACAATCTCCTGTCAGAAAATTAAAAGGGGAGGGGATCAGAATCTATTATGTACAGCTTTAAGAGAACTTTCAAATAGAAAAATAGAGAAGAAAATAGGAACAACTTATTAATTTCTTATCGCAATTCCAATAGAACTAAGAAATTTCGATCTTTGCTCTTCCCGTCAAAAACATTCAGTTTGATTTTGTCTATTATCCCAAAAGGAGAAGACAATTTAAAGTTAAGATAGGAGATTAAAGAAGAATTGCATTACATCTATCTGCTTTTGCACATGCTTTGGGCGCTTCTTTGGTCGGGA
>JAJGRX010001408.1:0-66090 GCA_025461125.1 Carex kokanica | reverse complement strand
CTCAAAAGCAAAATTTATACTCTTAAAATTGCACTCCTCATAAATTAAAGATGGTCAAGGCTCAAGTAGGGTCCAACTGTCTAAGGCATGCACTGACAATATTGGAAAGGTAGCACAGTTGATTAGAAAAAAAGTCTTAAGATTGTTGGTTACTCAAAGATTGAGAGTTCGATTTCTTCTCATATTTCGCAGCTTCTGCGAAACTTTTCAATCAAAGACAATATTCAGTATCTTTACAAATTACAATGACATCTTTGTCATGAAACAAATTACACCGACGAAGTCACATGACTCAAAATTGAAATTACACCCTCATCTATTGCGATCGAGTAGGGTTAAAATGCCTGATTTCGTACTACAATCAAATCCGACATCCTTATTTTTGTTTTAAAAGTTCAAACAATCAATTTGAAATGTTCAACACAATCTTCATATTAAAGATCTTCATATTAAAATTTACTTGATAACCGAATTACGTATTTTTCAGAATATTTTACTAATTTTAAGATAGATATAAAATTATTATTTTGGTTGGTTCAGAATTTTATGATTTTGTACTTATAAAAATATAATAAAAAGTTTTCAAAAAATATAAAATTTAGTCTCTCAACACATTTAATATGAAAATTATGTTGAGTGCTTCGGATCAACTATTTAAATCTTAATAATAAAAATAATGATGTGGGAAATGATTGAAGCACAAAAACAATAGAAATTAATTTTAACCCTAACAACGTATTACTAATGAGTTTGGCTAATATAACATCAGTGTCATTCAACCTATATAACACCAACTCTAAAACCTATCAAATCGACTTCGAACGACTAATCCGACCGTTCAAACTGATTTACATTATGAGTGATGCATTTACATACAATTTTTTATATTTTCGAGTTATTTTAGTATCAAATCAAGCGGTCAAAAATGTGAGATTTTAAGTTAATTTTAATACATTAATTTTTCAATATTTTTGACCGCTTGATTTGATACTAAAATAACTCGAAAATATAAAAAAATTGTATGTAAATGCATCACTCATAATGTAAATCGGTTTGAACGGTCGGATTAGTCGTTCGAAGTCATTTGATAGGTTTTAGAGTTGGTATTACATAGGTTGAAATGACACTGATGTTATATTAGCCAAACTCATTACTAATTAGACCAACTAATTAATTACCGGTCATCGGTCCAAATCATTAACCAAAGAAATGAATTAATTATTAAAGTTCGGTGCCTTAATTTTGCTGGCAAAAAAAAAAAATCAGCTGCTTTTATGTTCATCAATGAAGGTTTTCATCTCGTCAACAAGCTTCATCCAATTTTCACCCTTGTAGAGATAGAAGCAATGAAACGAGTCGGAATACAGCGCCAGCCGTACATTGTGCTTCATTCCGTTCAACCACTCATAATATTTCAGCTGCCAGTCTCTGAGTATGTCGTATCCAGCGGCCGCCACCAACACTGGCGGAAACCGCTCCTCTAACTTGGTTGTCGTCCCGAATGGGTGTGCGCACCCATGGTTTCGGTTCGCTCCTTCGGGCAGGAACACCTTCCAGTACCAGTCCATTTTCTCTGTGGTGAGAACCGGGAGGTTTTGGTTCTGAATATCTCCGTCGGTTCGCTCCTCGCCACCAAACATCGGCGTGATTGGTATTGCTCCTTTGATGTTGATCTGATTGAATATGAAATTAAAAGAAATTATTGAATTAATAAGTTGTGAACATTGACTTTTCGGTTAGATGTACATGTGGCAACAGATGCTCAATTTGAAGTTAATTTTTAAAGAGAAAATTGAGTAGCACGTACTTGAGCCAACTCCAGCCTTCCGCATTTAATTTTTTTGACCAACTGGCTCGTACACACAGACAGATGAGTCCGAATCTGCTGCGATCCCGAGGGATCGCAGGATTCTAAAATTCCGAATCAATGGTTCAAACTTTTTCGTGGCGGATCTCAAAACGTTTTGAAAAAGTAAATTTTCATGCGCGCATCTCGAAAAAAACCAACAGTTCAGATCAGAATCGCAGGGTCCTGTGATTCCCGAGAGTCACATCAGATTTATTTTCGACAGAGATATATCTATCTATCTATCTATATATATATATAGAGAGAGAGAAAGATATATATAGATATAGAGAGAGAGAGGAGGGTTCCAATGCACTATAGTTTTGTGCTCCAGTTATATTCCACATTTTTATCTCTGTTTTTAATGTTCGAACAGTCGATCTAAACCGCTTAACATGATCTTCATAGTAAAATATGCTTGGAGACCAAATTTTATATATTTTTTAATTTTTTACTATTTTTGCGATAGGTACAATATTAATTTTTTATATGGTTTAAAATCTCCTGAAAACAGTGATTTTGTACTTATTTAAAAAAATAGCAAAGAAGTTTAAAAAAATATAAAATTTGGTCTCCAAGCATATTTTATTATGAAGATCATGTTAAGCAGTTTGACTCTACTGTTCGAACTTTCAAAACGAGACAAGGATGTAGAACATAAATAGAGCACTAAATCATGATGCATTTGAATTCTCCTAGTGTGTGTATATATATGACTGGTATGCTAGATTGACTATACTTGGTTTCGGGTGTATATTAAATTTCGTATTTTCTACGTATTATAAATGGAATGTTAATTTCTTATTTTTTATTTAATGAGAGAGAGAACAGTTTAAGCAGTTTGGCCCCGCTAGCGAGCCTCTTAAAATTATTTATTCGAAAAATTGTTGGTATATTCGCTGAATTATTAATTGCTTATTTTATCGTCAAAACATTAAAAAAAATTATCCTTCATTTTAAATTAAAATACTTTCTTATTTCTCATTAAAATACTCAAATCTATTATTTTCCCATTTTAAATTAATTTTTTTTCTATATTTCTTATGTTCATTAAATCTGAAATTTCCAACTGTAATTAATTATTTAATTAGTTCTATTTAAATATATATTTATTAACAACTGTTTATATTTCAAAAGTTAATCGTTTACAATTGTTATTACAAATTTGTTTATAGATGGATATTTACATATTTAAAGACTTTACAATCTGCTTGGTAGTTTGTCAAAACTTGATATTTAGATATGCAAGGGTTGGGACTTGAGAGTTGAGACTAATGTTTTGTTAGTACAAAATACTTTTATTCATGTGGTTGAGTTCTAATTTATTATTATAGAGACTCCGACTATATATTATGCATTCTAAATTTTAACTCTTTTTGTATAATTTTTTAGTTATGCCCCAGTCTGTATAGAATACTTGTGTTGACGGTGATTGAAAAATAACGCACACTTGGATATTTATTGAGAAGGCTTACAACATCATCAAAAATACCGCGCACTGGCAGGTGGAGGAAGGACTAGAGCGGAACTTCTCTTCACATGGAAGTGCCCCACGCCTCCAACGGTTAGAATCTTTGCCTATTTGGTTCAGCAAGATAAAATTCTCACAAGAGATGTGCTCAGCTGAAGGGGAATAATGCTCATAGATCTAAGATGTGTGCTATGTTCCCATATGCGAACCGAATCTGGTATAAGGTCTCAACACTCTTGGGTATTCAAATCATGACTCGGAAGGCATCTATAATACAGACCTGGATTAGATCGTGGAGAGCGGTTAAAGCAGGCAGGGGCATGTCTAGAAGAAATTGGGCAGCAAGCTTCATGTGCACGATATGACACATTTGGAAACAGAGGAATCGGGTTGTGTTCGGGGACACGGTGCTAAGGCCAGAGGTGGTGGCGCAAAGATGTGTGCATGAGATGAAACTTTGGTTCAAACATTGCTAACAAAATAATTAGTGTTTGGAGACCATAGATGGGTAGTTTAGAGGAGAGTTCATGTATTTTGTGATCAATAGGATGCTAAAGAGCTCGGTGTAATGACTCATTTCTTTTAATATATACCCCTTGGAAGTCACTTCCAAGTTTTCAAAAAAAAAAAAGAAAATGGTATGAAGTGTGAAAAGCATCAACAAGCATAAACAACGTTGAAATCTGAAAAGATTCGTTTGATAATACGCAATAATAATTTTGTTCTAAAATAATTAATTATATTATAAAGTTTCATATTTAACGAACATAAGAAAAATAGAAAAATATTTAATTTAAATGGGAAAAAATAAGAGATTTGAGTGTTTTGATGAGAAATAAAAAAAGTGTTTAATTTAAAAGGCAGGAATAACATATTTGAGTGTTTTTCTAGAGAAACAAGAAAGTATTTTTAATTAAAATGAAGAGATAAAAATTTAACTAGTTTGATAAGAAAATAAGTCATTTAGAATGTTTAAGTAAGAGTGAGGCTATGGTGCTATGCATAGCACCACTGGCTAGTGTACTACGGCTCAATATGGTACTTGTTTAAAATCCTAACGTCGATCCGACCGTTCAATGTGATATCCATATGAATATGTACTTGCAAACTAAATTTTATATTTTTTCGAATTTTTTTTATTATTTTTTCAGATGGATAGAAAAATCAGTGTTTTTTGAAAATTCTGGACCATCAAAATTCTACCTATCTGAAAAAAATAGTAAAAAAATTTGGAAAAAATATAAAATTTAGTTTGCAAGTACATATTCATATGGTTATCACATTGAACGGTCGGATCGACCGTTAGAATTTTAAAAAGTACCATATTGAGCCGTAGTACACTAGCAATCCGTGCTATGCATAGCACCATAGCCTCACTCAGTAAGTAATATACTGATGTGTTCTTAGCTGGATGGGTCCGGTCCGGTCCGGTCAATCAGTTACTTTAAAAAAAGAAAGTGACTGCTCCCAACTGTATACATAACAGCATCTTTCCTCACATTTCTTTTTTAACAAAACTAACTTTTAGACTTTTTCTTTTGTATAAATAAATACCTGTCTCCCAACTGTCAACAGTAGCAGCCCACCGAAGCGCCACGTGATGAACAATATTTCCACCGGCAGTATCCCCGGCAAGGAAACAACTCCCCAAATCCACATCCAAACCTGACAAGATATCAACGGACCCGAGACCGCACGAATCAAAGAACCTCAACACGTCACACACCGTCGTCGTAAGGCGCCGGGCAACCTGTGCTCCGGGGAACGCCTGTAGTTAACCGATGCAAATCACCGCACGTAACCCGGAACACATCCTGCGGCCCCAATCGTCATACAAAACCAAATGGGGTGATCCAAAGGCGAACGCACCCCCATGAAAATAAACAACTAGAGGGAGCTTTTCGGCCTTTTCTTCATTCCTGGACGGGACGAATATGCGCACGAAGAGGTCTCGGGTTGAGTCGATAATGACATCAGTGGAGCAGACTCCGGATTTGGGTTTGGGGTCTGCAGGAACTAAAGGCTCGAAAAAAGCGAGGAGACGGCGGTTGACGGTGTCATCGTGCCCGATTGCGCGGTTCGTGATGAACCTGAAGAGGCTGAGTTGGATTCTGGTTTTCAGGGTATAGAAGGTGCCATGATGAAATGATTGAAGAAGAGAGACAAAATATGAATATGATAGTTACGGTTACTGAGATTGGTTAGGAGATGGAAGGCATTATACATGCAAGCCATTTATTATTGAGAATTTCTATTTCCAACGAATACTGTATCCTTTTTTTGGATCCGTATCCTCCCAGGTACCTGACTCAAGAAAATTGAAACGGACGGCTCAGATTAAACTTATTTGGACCAAACTCAATCCAGTGCTTATAGAGACTGTAGAAGGTTTGTTTTGAGATTCATGTCATGTTAAAAGAACCGTCCGATTGTAATTGTCTTCAGTCAGGTAATCTGAGGTGATGTGAATTTTTTTTGGGTATGAAAAATCTAGAAGTTATCTGACAGCCGCTGTCAGACTTTCAAAAAAAAAAAAATCTAGAAGTCTAAGTCTCCAATTTCTATTAAAAGTGACACCAGCAACGAATACTGTATCCTAAATTGACTTGCCTACGGGTTGTTAAAGAAAAGAAAAGACAGAAAGATTTGGCTAATTGGCTTAATTAGTAAGTTGACTAAGTTCCTTGTTTTGATTTAAAAACAACATTCAGTTTTAACGAAAGAGGAAAAATGGTTCTTTGCATACTAGCTATAAAATAATAGAATGCACAATCAGCTGCAGTCCTATTGGAGAAATATTCTTCTTTTAAATTTGAATCAAACTATTGAAACTGATATGATAGTTTTAAAATTTCAACACAAATCTCACTTCCTCGGAAACATCGATTAAAAATATATAAAGGAAATAGAGTGAGGCTATGGTACTTCGGCTAGTATACTACGGCTAGTGTACTACGGCTCAATATGGTACTTTTTAAAATCCTACCGGTCGATCCAACCGTTCAATGTGATATCCATATGAATATGTACTTGCAAACTAAATTTTATAGTTTTTCAAATTTATTTACTATTTTTTCAGATAGGTAGAATTTTGATGGTCCAGAATTTGTATAAAACACTGAAAATTCTACCTATCTAAAAAAATAGTAAAAAAATTCGAAAAAAATATAAAATTTAGTTTGCAAGTACATATTCATATGGATATCACATTGAACGGTTCGGATCGACCGTTAGAATTTTAAAAAGTACCATATTGAGCCGTAGTACACTAACCATAGTACACTAGCCGAAGTACCATAGCCTCACTCAAGGAAATATATGTTTAGCTCTGAATATATTTAATATGTAGTTTCCTTGTATAAATATATTGTACATGTAAATACTTAATTAATTTTTTTAACAATAAACTAGTTGTTTTTAAGAGTAGAACGGTAGAACTAGGGTGTTCTTAATTTCACCAAGCTTTTTTGTGAACTCAACTCTAAAATCTATCGAACTGGCTTTAAACGATAAACTAAACCATTAAAATCCATCTACCTTACGAGTGATGTGTCTACATGCAAAAATTTTAAATTTTCAACTTAATTTAGTCAAAATTAGAACATTTATAAATTAATTTTCATGCATTCATTTTTCCGAATTTTTATTTATATCCAAAAAATAAATCAAATTACAAAACATAACCAAGTTGGAGCCGAAATTCGAAATTTACCCAAACCGGAAATTTTTTTTCCGGATTCAACGTCTAACTCCAGAAAAAAATTTTCCGGAAATTGAACTCCAATTTCGGAAAATTTTTTTCCGGACTTAGCTTTTTTTTTTTTTTTTTTTTAGAGTTTCCGGATAAAATTTATCCGGATTTAACATTTTTTTTTTTTAAAGATTTCGGATAAATTTTTTCTAAACTTAACAAATTTATTTTTTTAAGAGAAAAATAGCTAAAATACTGAAATCTAACGCTAAAAAAACGAATTGTTTTTTTAAATATTTGTTAAATTAATTTAAAAAATTTCAAAATGGTGTAGAATAATTTAGAAATTATCAAAATAGCTAAAATATTGAAATCTAACACTAGAAAATCGAATTGTTTTTTTTACTACGAATAGGGCCGATTAGAGAGGGGAAAAACGTGCCGTGCCGTGACTAACACGCCGTGACTTTGGTCACGTGCCGTGCCGTGCCATGCCATGACCAAGTAAATTTTTCACGTGCCGTGCCGTGCCGTGACAAAAATTACGAGGGGTGGTCACGGCACGCGAGTCACGCCGTGACTCGCGTGCCATGACTAAGTCGTGCCGTGACCAAACGCGCATTAGATTTTTTTTAGTGTTAGATTTTTTTAATTAATTTACCAAATATTTAAAAAAACAATTCGATTTTTTTTAGCGTTAGATTTCAGTATTTCAGTATATATATTTTTTTTTAGAGATTTCGGATAAATTTTTTCTAAACTTAACAATTTTTTTTAAGAGAAAAATAGCTAAAATACTGAAATCTAACACTAAAAAAAATCGAATTGTTTTTTAAATATTTGGTAAATTAATTAAAAAAATCTAACACTAAAAAAAATCTAACGCGCGTTTGGTCACGGCACGTTTGGTCACGGCACGTTTGGTCACGGCACGAATTAGTCACGGCACGACTTAGTCACGGCACGCGAGTCACGGCACAACTTAGTCACGGCGTGACTCGCGTGCCGTGACCACCCCTCGTAATTTTTGTCACGGCACGGTACGGCACGTGAAAAATTTACTTGGTCATGGCATGGCACGGCACGGCACGGCACGTTTTTCCCTCTCTAATCGGCCCTATTCGTAGTAAAAAAACAATTCGATTTTTTAGTGTTAGATTTCAATATTTTAGCTATTTTGATAATTTCTAAATTATTCTACACCATTTTGAAATTTTTTAAATTAATTTAACAAATATTTAAAAAAACAATTCGATTTTTTAGCGTTAGATTTCAGTATTTTAGCTATTTTTCTCTTAAAAAAAAATTTGTTAAGTTTAGAAAAAATTTATCCGAAATCTGTAAAAAAAAAAAAAATGTTAAATCCGGATAAATTTTATCCGGAAACTCTAAAAAAAAAAAAAAAAAAAAAAAAAAGCTAAGTCCGGAAATTTTTTTTCCGGAATTGGAGTTCAATTTCCGGAAATTTTTTTTCCGGAGTTAGACGTTGAATCCGGAAATTTTTTTTCCAGTTTGGGTAAATTTCGAATTTCGGCTCCAACTTAGTTATGTTTTGTAATTTGATTTATTTTTTGGATATAAATAAAAAATTCGGTTCATTTTTTGAACGTTTTTTGACCACTGGACTCCATACAAAATTAGTTCAAAAATTAAAATTTTTTACATGTAGATGCATATCTCGTAAGGTAGATAGATTTCAACAGTTTAGATTCGCCATCTGTAGTGAATCCAATTGATTTTAGAATTGAGTTTACAAAAAGGCTTAATAAACTTAAAAGCACCCTAGTTCTACTCTGTTTTTAATACATAATAATAAATAAATGATCAAGTGATTGTGTATTTTAATATTAAATTGATTACTTCTAACCAAAAATCGTTCTTGTAAACACTACATTATTTTTATGTTTTATTTCACACTTATATATTTATATTTTTTTTATATTTTTATTAAAGTAATTGTTCAATATTTAAAAAAAACGCATTGGCACGGTTATATTTTTCATGATTATACGATAAAAGTAACTAGGTTTGTGTTAAAACTAATTATCTAAGTGTTTAAAAATAAAAATATATATGTTAAACTTGAACTAAATAAGATCAGAGGTGATCACAAAATGAACACAAAAAGGATTAACTTCTCTCATGAGTCATGACTCAATATATAATTCCTCTAAAAATGGAACAATTTCAATGGAAGCAGATATTATATATGCTAGGAAAGGTGATATGAAATCCGTGTTTAATCATTTGTTTTTTTCGTTGATTTATTAGATAAGAACATAGAAAAAATTGTTACTTTGATGTATAATTCCTCTAGTAAAGATTAATTTCTCTTATAACTCAATATATAATTCCTATAGAAAAGGAACAATTTCAATAGAGACAGTTATTATTATATATGCTATGAAGGGTGATATGAAATCTTTGTTTTTTCAATCTGTACCCAATCGGAGACAAGTCAAATACAAATTATTTTTCCTTGATTTATTGGATACGAATATAGAAAAAAAAAATATTGTCAACTTATCAGATGAAGGCACGAATGCAGCTATGCAAGCTATGATCTTTTCATCCTATGCGCTGTGATAATTTTTATTTAATCATATAATAATGATTAATGACGGTCAGATTAATTTATGCGACATTTCATACCATAATTGGATAAAATGAAAGTGCCAACAATAGAGGATATGAAGCCAATAGACCGAAAACTAAGTATGTGTTTGGATCCAAGTTCACAAGACGAGTGAGTATAAATTGGAGTTTCTTCCTCTTAGATAGCTTATATATATGCTGTTGATTTCTTAACATGTATTATAAATTGTAAGTGCATGTGCTCTACTTTTGGATTAGTTTAGGAGGCACAAATATTTGCACTTGAGCACCTCTAAAAAGAGTTAACTTTACATGTTCTTTTTCTAAGTCTCAAACACTGTATTTTTTCATGGTTAATTGTTTTTTTACATGACATGTAATTTGTGGATATATGGCATGTAATTTGTGTCATTGGTAATGTATTTATATCTTGTAATTCATAATGGGTTATTATATTTGTTTGGGACTGGAGAAAAATAAATGAACAGAATGGGTTGTTATATTTGTTTGGTACATTTCGTACCAATTGGGGAAAAGAAAAATAACAGCAAAAACAAAAACAAAAAATAGCCTTCTGCGACCGATTATTGGATCAGCAGCGACTGCCATATCGGTCTCTAAAGAACCCATAAACCTGACAGAAGAGTATCAGCGACTGGTTATTTTGGTCTCTGATGCCTTTACATGACATCAGTAAAAATCAACAGCGACCAAAAAAAATTGGTCGCTGAATGTCATCAGCGACCGGGATGACGTCATTCAGCGACCGGTGACGTCATCGGAGAGCATCAGCGACCGGATTTTGCCATCAGCGACCGAGATGAGGCATCAACAACTGGCGCATTATCTATCAGCGATCGGTCCACCAGTCGCGGATGCCTTGTTTTGCTGTGGTGATTGAACATCTAATGGTTTGGATTGACTGTTTGGACTTTGAAAATCTGATTTTGAATTGAAAGCATTTCGGCCAAAGTGCTACCGAAAGCATATTAGTCAATCTCTCTCTCTCTCTCTCTCTACACACACACACACACACATGGGCTATGGTGAGTTGCGAAGTAAGGATCTTGTTTTACTTAACGTTCATATCTTCGTATAGTCAATCGGATCAACTGTTTGGCCTTTGAAAACGGAGATATGAGCGTGAAGTAAAACAAGATTCTTACTTCGCAACTCACCATAGCTCATCTCTCTCTCTATATATATTTATATATTAGTAAAGTTGGAGGTCAAGCCACCCAACTGTTTTAATACCGATAAGGGATTTTTCATCCGGATTTCAAACTTGCGACCTCTCACATGGAGAGCGCTGTCTTTACCACTGGACCAAAAACTGGCTCTCATATTATTATTTCGAACTTGTGAACCAATATTTAGTATATTTTTCACCAAAAATTTATTTTATCTGTAAATTAACATCAACATAGAAAATTAAAATTATTTATTTTGAATTTTTAGTGAAAAAATAGTTTAGTTATTGGATTGAAAATAATTTATCATCACATACAGATTAAAGATTGATATGTTCCTCTGTTATAAAACACAGTATAACAAAATAAATTTATATCTTGGAATTAAAACAATGCGAAACTTCGGGTCTAATTTGTTGTCAACTGTGGATCCCTCTTCGTGATTTTTTTATCGACTAGAAATTGGTATTAATAATGAGAAATAAGAGTCCACAATTCTAAGATGCATTTCTGTGAAATTTAATTTTCTTCTACTTTGCTTCTTGTGTGCAGGTATTTATGTCGTCTTTATTTGAACAATCACATTATTGTCTGCATCAAAATAGTAAAACCGCTGATGTTAATGTTAATCGGGAATCCAACAGGTATACACAGGAAATTATTTCATGTTTTTTTTTAGGGTGAAATGCCTGTAGGCTGTAATATAACCAAGAAATTATAATATGGCATACATCAGTGCAGCCCATAGCATGTCATCCTACCAAATGCATTTAAGTTTCCTATGCAGAGAAATACTCACTTAATTAACTTCCTTAATTAATAGCAAGAATTAATTACAAGCAAAATAATAAGGTATTTAATAAAGAGCAAAATTGAATTAAAAATAAAAAATTCTCCTAGCACTCAAAAGAAAAATTTATACTCTTAAAATAGCACTCCCCATAAATTAGAGATGGTCAAGGCTCAAGTAGGGTCCAACCGTCCAAGACATGCGCTGACAATATTCAGTACTTTTGAGAAAGAGAAGGTATCACAGTTGGTTAGGAGAAATATTCTAAGATTGTTGGTTACTCAAAGATCGAGAGTTTGATTCTCCCTCGCGATTTCGCAGCTTCTGCGGAACTTTTCAAAAAAAGACAATATTCAGTACTTTTACAAATTACAATGACATCTTTGTCATGAAACAAATTACACCGACGAAGTCACAATGACTCAAAATTGAAATTACGCCCTCATCTGTTGCGATCGAGTAGGGTTAAAATGCCTAATTTCGTACTACAATCAAATCCAACATCCTTATTTTTGTTTTAAAAGTTCAAACAATCAATTTGAAACGTTCAACACAATCTTCATATTAAAATTTACTTAATAACCGAATTACGTATTTTTTAGAATATTTTTACTAATTTTAAGATAGAGATAAAATTATTATTTTGGTTGGTTCAGAATTTTATAATTTTGTACTTATAAAAATATAATAAAAAGTTTTCAAAAAATATAAAATTTAGTCTCTCAGCACATTTTAATATGAAAATTATGTTGTGTGCTTCGGATCAACTATTTAAATCTTAATAATAAAAATAATGATGTGGGTAATGATTGAAGCACAAAAACAATAGACATTAATTTTAGGAATCAGAGTAGGTCCGATGCCCATCGGACCTACCTTGGTTCGATGGGTGTGATGACCATTCGATCTACATCAAGATTCGTGAGATCTGTATCAATTTCCGTGCAAGTCTGTATCAATTTCTGTGCACATAGATCTTGATGCTAATCGTACGGTCCTAAAGCTAATTGAACCTAAATGTAGGTCCGATGCCCATCGGACCTACTCCTATCTCTTAATTTTAACCCTAACAACGTATTATTAATTTTAACCAAAGAAATGAATTAATTATTAAAAGTTCGGTGCCTTAATTTTGCTGGCAAAAAAAAAAAAATCAGCTGCTTTTATGTTCATCAATGAAGGTTTTCATCTCGTCAACAAGCTTCATCCAATTTTCACCCGACGTGTAGAGATAGAAGCCATGAAACGAGTCGGGATACAGCGCCAGCCGTACATTGTGCTTCATTCCGTTCAACCACTCATAATATTTCAGCTGCCAGTCTCTGAGTATGTCGTATCCCGCGGCCGCCACCAACACTGGCGGAAACCGCTCCTCTAACTTGGTTGTCGTCCCGAATGGGTGTGCGCACCCATGGTTTCGGTTCGCTCCTTCGGGCAGGAACACCTTCCAGTACCAGTCCATTCTCTCTGTGGTGAGAACAGGGAGGTTTTGGTTCTGAATATCTCCGTCGGTTCGCTCCTCGCCACCAAACATCGGCGTGATTGGTATTGCTCCTTTGATGTTGATCTGATTGAATATGAAATTAAAAGAAATTATTGAATTAATAAGTTGAGTTGTGAACATTGACTTTTCGGTTAGATGTACATGTGGGCAACAGATGCTCAATTTGAAGATTTTTTTGACCAACTAGCTCATATATATATATATATATAGAGAGAGATAGGCTACCATGCTTTGCAAATTAAAGCACCTCTTGTGTTTTGCGCTCATTTTCGGATTTTCAAAATTCAAAATGTCGATCCGACCGTTCAAGTTGTTCTCTATATTGAAATGTGCTTGGAGACCAAATTTTACATTTTTTGAAATTTGTTTACTATTTATTAAGCCACTTTGAAAATCGCTGATCCATTGGTCCAGAAAATTTTACTGTTTTGCTAGTGTGACCATTGGATCAGCGATTGATGTTGAGTTCATGTGGTTGAATAGAAGTTGGCTACGGTGCTACGGCTCAATATATAGAGGACCTTCGTGCTACGGCTCAATATTTGAGTTTTCAAAATCCTAACGGTCGATCCGAACCGTTCAACATGATCTCCATATGAATATGTACTTGCAAACCAAATTTTACATTTTTTAGAATTTTTTTACCATTTTTTTTAGATACGTAGAAAATCACTTGATTTAAATGGTACAAAATTTTCAGATTTGTAGTTTGTCAAAACTTGATATGCAAGGGTTGAGACTTGAGAGTTGAGACTAATGTTTTGTTAGGACAAAATATTTTTATTCATGTGGTTGAGTTCTAATTTATTATTATAGAGACTTGAGTTCAATCTCCGACTATATATTATGCATTCTAAATTTTAATTCTTTTGTATAAATTTTCTAGTTATGCCCCAGTCTGTATAGAATACTTGTGTTTGACGGTGATTGAAAATAACGCACACTTGGATATTTATTGAGAAGGCTTACAACCATCATCAGAAAAGATGGTATGAAGTGTGAAAAGCATCAACAAAGCATAAACAAAGTTGAAATCTGAAAAGATTCGTTTGATAATACGCAACAATATTTTTGTTCTAAATAATTAATTATATTATAAAGTTTCATATTTAACGAACATAAGAAAAATAGAAAAATATTTTAATTTAAAATGGGAAAAATAAGAGATTTGAGTGTTTTGAAGAGATATAAAAAAAAAGTGTTTAATTTAAAAGGCAGAAATAACATATTTGAGTGTTTTGCTAGAGAAACAAGAAAGTATTTTTAATTTAAAATGAAGAGATAAAAAATTTAACTAGTTTGATAAGAAAATAAGTCATTTAGAATGTTTAAGTAATATATTGAAAATTCTCTCTAAATTAGGGAATCAGAGTAGCTCCGATGCCCATCGGACCTACCTTGGTTCGATGGGTGTGATGATCATTCGATCTGCATTAAGATTTGTGTGTATATATCAAAATCCATGCAAGTCTGTATCAATTTCCGTCCGCATAGATCTTGATGATAATCGTACGGTTCTAGAGCTAATTGTCCGATGCCCATCGGACCTACTCCTATCTCCTAAATTAGACCCTTACACAGGACTGGGTCCCAGGATCCTGACCCATACAGATGTGTTCTTAGCTGTATACATAACAGCATCTTTCCTCACATTTTCTTTTTAACAAAACTAACTTTTAGATTTTTTTTTTTGTATAAAAAATACCTTCTCCCAACTGTCAACAGTAGCAGCCCACCGACGCGCCACGTGATGAACAATATTTCCACCGGCAGTATCCCCGGCAAGGAAACAACTCCCCAAATCCACATCCAAACCCGACAAGATATCAACGGACCCGAGACCGCACGAATCAAAGAACCTCAACACGTCAACACCGTCGTCGTAAGGCGCCGGGCACCTGTGCTCCGGGGAACGCCTGTAGTTAACCGATGCAATCACCGCACGTAATCCGGAACACATCCTGCGGCCCCAGTCGTCATACGAAACCAAATGGGGTGATCCAAAGGCAAACCCACCCCCGTGAAAATAAACAACTAGAGGGAGCTTTTCGGCTTTTTCTTCATTCATGGACGGGACGAATATGCGCACGAAGAGGTCTCGGGTTGAGTCGATAATGACATCAGTGGAGCAGACTCCGGATTTGGGTTTGGGGTCGGCAGGAACTAAAGGCTCGAAAAAAGAGAGGAGACGGCGGTTGACGGTGTCATCGTGCCCGATTGCACGGTTCGTGATGAAGCTGAAGAGGTTGAGTTGGATTCTGGCTTTCAGGGGTATAGAAGGTGCCATGATGAAATGATTGAAGAAGAGAGACACAAAATATGAATATGATAGTTACGGTTACTGAGATTGGTTAGGAGATGGAAGGCATTTATACATGCAAGCCATTTATTATTTGAGGATTTTCTATTTCCAACGAATACTGTATCCTTTCTTTTGGTATGAAATATCTAGAAGTCTAGTCTCCAATTTCTATTAAAAGTGACACCAGCAACGAATACTGTATCCTAAATTGACTTATTTGCCTACGGGTTGTTAAAGAAAAAGAAAAGACAGCAAGATTTGGCTTAAAATCTTTGCATATTATAAAATAATAGAACGCACAATCTGCTGCAGTCCTATTGGAGAAATATTTCTTTTAAATTGAATCGAACTATTGAAACCGATATGATAGTTTTAAAATTTCAACACAAATCAATCACTTCCTCGGTAACATCGATTAAAAATATATAAAGGAAATCTATCTTATATCTTAATTTTGAACCCGGGAGTGAACAGTTTCGTGAATAGTACCTCTGACAGATGGGCTCCATTTTTCAGCGAATCGATATTTTTTTCCTTTCCTTCCTTTCCGCTATTCTCACCGTTCAGCTTCTCTCTCGAAAGTTCGTCCTAAAACTACTCTCTCTCGAACCTTCTGGCAGTCGCTTCCCTTTCCGATCCTCCTCCGCTCCATGGCCCAAACCTCAATCCCACCACTCCTCCCTTTCCTCCCTCCGCCTCATTTTCTCCTCCGACTTCTCCCTTTTCCCTCCCCCTTCCTCCAACGAATCCCCGCCTGAATCCCAATCCCAATCCTCCAAAACCCAGGACGAAGATCAATACCACTCTGGATCTACATGATATTGTCCCTCTGCTCAGTTCGTGAAGATCCAGCTCCATCCGACGCATCCTTGGATGGTCACTGCCGACGCAAATAGTCGGATCAAGGGATTGAGTTCGAACAGTCGGATCTGGACCGTCCGATCCGTTGCCTCCACTTAGTTTCTTCTTCAATGAACCGCACTTCGTTTTTCTGTTGAGGTGCCTTCTTTTGCGACTATTGTTCCTGTTCTACGGTAAGGTACTTTCTTCTTCAATTTCTTTTCTAAAACGATTTCGCTCTTCACCCGATTTATTTCCTCTTCTGATTTAGGGTTTGCCTCATTTTTGTCAAAAATAGGAAGGTACAACCAAATTTCTCCCCCTTTCAAGGCATGCACCCATGTGACAAAAGGAGAATAATAACCGAGTATTCTGCTCTTCTCCCCGGGATTTATTTTTCTCAGGTACATATATTGATATTCTTTATATTGTATTTTTGAAACAATCATTTTCCGAGTAAGGATGAAATTTATATGTATCACTGATAAGTTGTCATGTCCAATTATTCATTTTACAGATAGAAAATGATGAAGATATTCATTTTACATATAGAAAATGATGAAGATGTATACTGAAAACCTAATTCAAGAGAGTCAGATGAGCAGGTTGCAGTTAGAGGAATCACATTCTTGAAATGGTATTGGTTTTTTTTTTTCTAATTTCATTTCATTTTTTTACTTTAAACCTGTCATTAGTGAACTAACATCTATTCTTTTCCGTATTTCCATTGAATTTTATCTGGTTATCATATTTTTACTTTTATTGACGTTTTATTTTAAGTCTATTAAATTTTCAAATAATATTAATTTATGCTTATTTGTGCACCCAGAGTCTCATATATTAGTAATGTTAATTTTGTCAGGTATGCTATGGAGTAGGAAGGAAAAAAAAGATAGCAATAGTAACCCATAGAAATCATATCTCATGGTGTAATAGCAATAGCAATAGTAACCCATAGAAATCATATCTCATGGTGTAATAGCAATAGCAATAGTAACCCATATAAGTAATGTTAATTTTGTCAGGTATGCTATGGATTCCAGTTATGGGCATCACCCCAATTTAGCCGTGAGTGGAGTGCTCATACAAATCATATCTCATGGTGTATAAAAATATAGTACTGATTGTATGGGTGGTTTACATTACTGGTACATGGGCGTTTTACCAGTGTATCAGATAATGTTATAAATATCTTACATTCTAGGTATATGTAACTAGCCTTGAATCTGCTATTTTTACCCTTATGTTTTAAGCAGATAAAAACTTTAAAATCCCTTTATATACTAATTTTTTTTTTGCTTAATGATTAAGCTGCCGAGATGACAGTGTAATGTATTTTATATTACTGCTTGCATACATAGAGTTTTAGTACCTAATAGATTATATCATTGTGCAATACTATTGTACCCTAAGCACATAATCATATCAAGATGCATACACTTATATGGCATAGTCCTGCTATGTGTATTTACCAAATTTACACACAGAAAATGGATACTGTACTGTTTCAAATTTCCCTTTATTGCCTTAAATCAATTAATCAGGATATTATATATCCTTATAAATGAAAATGGATATTGTAGTCCCTCTCCAGAAGTATAATGTTCCAATCATTTTATTGATGATACTCTCTTGACCTTTTTCAAATTTCAGGCCTACTAAAAACTGTCGTCTCTTCTACAGTGACTTTCTCGACTGAAGCTTGATCAACACTCATCTAGCACCTTTATTGGACTCAACTGCCACATACATATGTTTCACTTTGACAAATTTCAAAGGTAATCGGAATTACTATTTCTTATTTCAAGTAGAATACTTTTAGTAATTCATTGCTATCTTATTTGTTCTTCTATTTTTCCAATTTGAGAAAACTATCAATTGTAATGGTTCACACACTCGCAACTGATGAACAAACTCAATTGAGTAATATCTAGATGCTAAAATTTGGTGTCAAAGTTCTTTTAGTTTTCACAGAAATTGAATATTACTTTACTAACCTAGATTTTCAATTGGGATTCAATCAGATATGATACTTGAGTTGCATCTGTTTGGTACCTATATTTCGTGATATCTATTTCGACTCTAACAACACTCAGTTTTTATATTGGGGCTGCTCAATAAGTTAGGACATTTCATAAAGATTTCCCTGTAAATTTAGGGCTTTGATTCAATTCTAGCATATTTGTCGTTCAATTAGTTCTGGTCTTATTTAAGAGTCAATTTTCATAATTTTGATACCATTCAGTTGTATTTTGCATGGTTGCAACATTCCAGTTCCAGTTCAGATCTGAAGAGATGGAGGGCTGGACAGAAGATTAAACAAGTCTCAGGAATTCAGATCCTCTGTTGCGCTGCACGTGCAGCCCAGAGTCGGATGGATTGTATTTTATCAAGATTCGTGTTGAGTTGTTGAGATCAGCACCCAAACCCCTCCCCTTACAATTCAGTATTAAGCAGTGAGATAGAAGTAATAGCACACTTGAAATTAAGAAATTTGTGCGATATATGACAAATGTAATAATTTGATCCTCTGCATGAATTGAAATATAGAGAAACCAATCAAACTAATATATTTGAATATTTTTGTTAGTTTTATAAAAAAAAAAAAATCTTTTGTGGAGGAAGTTTCTCTATACTGAAACGGAAAGACATACTAATCTATCACAACTGGAAATTGTAGGTAGAAGAGAGTATTCCCACACGGGACTGTTATTTACTTCATTTTTTTTTTTGCATTCTTTCATGGTCTAATACGTGCTTCGATTCTGCCTATGTTTTTCACGTATCTAGGTATCACTTTGTGAGTTTGTGTTAAATCACAATTAATTTGTCAAAGTCAGAAAGATCATTATATTTCTTTCGTACTCACTATTGACCTGCTTATGTATCGCTTTTGCTTTGTTATACATCAATATGTTCTATTTAATTATATATGTAAACTAATAGTTTCATAAAATATTTCGGTTAAATCTCAATTGTCACAGCCGAAGCAAAGCGAGGTTCACCCCTAGTATATGTTTAGCTCTGAATATATTTAATATGTAGTTTCCTTGTATACATATATTGTACATGCAAATACTTAATTAATTTTTTTAACAATAAACTAGTTGTTTTTAAGAGTAGAACGGTAGAACTAGGGTGTTCTTCATTTCATCAAGTTCTTTTGTGAACTCAACTCTAAAATCTATCGAACTGGCTTTAAACGATAAACTAAACCATTAAAATCCATCTACTTTACGAGTGATGTGTCTACATGCAAAAATTTTAAACTTTCGAATTAATTTAGTATAAAGTCAAGTAGTCAAAATTAAAAGATTTATAAATTAATTTTCATGTATTTATTTTTTGAACGTTTTCTGACCACTTGACTCTATACAGAATTTGTTCGAAAATTTAAATTTTTACATGTAGACACATACCTCGTAAGGTAGATAGATTTCAACAGTTTAAATTCGTCATTTGCAGTGAATCTGATAGATTTTAGAATTGAGTTTACAAAAAGGCTTGATAAACTTAAAGGCACCCTAGTTCTACTCTGTTTTTAATACATAATAATAAATAAATGATCAAGTGATTGTGTATTTTAATATTAAATTGATTACTTCTAACCAAAAATCGTTCTTGTAAACGCTACATTATTTTTATGTTTTATTTCACACTTATATATTTTTATTTTTATTTTTTTTATAAAAGTAATTGTTCAATATTTAAAAAATACGCATTCATCTTCAAAGCCGCATCGGTGACAGCCATTAGGACCGCAATTTGGAGACGTGCCATCCATGGCATAGGTGGAGATGGCGGTTTGTTAGTCATTTAAAATTTCTCCCTTGTTTTCTCTGTTTCTCAGTGTAAATGTAGATTAAATGTTGTGAAGCTTGTAGAAGGGGTCTATAATCCACACAGAGATAGCTTGATCAGAAATCGCCGGATTGATTTTTGTAATGCACTAAGTCTAACATATAATTGGTGCATCTTCAAAGCAACTTGACAAAAAAAATATTATTTCAAAATATCTCAACGAAAAGACAAATGTCTTTGTAATATAGAATCTTATGAAATCGCGGGATTTATTTTTTAATGCACCATGTCTAACATGTAGTTGGTGCACGCATCTTCAAAGCATCTTGACAAAAAAAAAAATATTTCAAAATGTCTCAAAACGAACTAATATTAATGTTGAATATCATCCTGAAATATTGAATGTCTTTCGATATTCATATTGAACGGAGTAAGAAAGAGATGCTACAACCATAGCGAAAACTACTGGTGATTATGATAGTATAGAAAGAATTATTTGAAAATATTCCAAGTAGAATTAAAAGTTTCTAAGTTTATCAAAAAAAAATTATAAATTTAATTTCAAAATTTATCAAATTGACTTCAAATGACAAATCAAAATTTTAAATTTTAAATTTTCGAAGTTATTTACCATAGAGTCAAGCGGCAAAAAGAAATTTATAAATTATTTTAATGCATTCATTTTTCATCATTTTTCATCATTTTTAACGGTTGATTTTATACTAAATTAATTTGAAAATTTTATAAATTTTGCAAGTAAACGTATTACTCGTGAAGTAGATCGATTTTGACGATTTATATTTGTCGTTTAAAACTAATTCAAAAAATTTAAAATTAAGCTTTCAAGAAATTTGATGAGCTTAAAGACATCTTAATTCTACTCCATTTATTGATGAGTCAATATCCTATAAGGTAAAGAAAATTTACGTTTAGATTTGGATCGTCGTCCGATCAAAATCCGGGTAAATTTGACTCGAGATGAAATGCAATTCCATTAATATTTATGTGAATTCTAATCAGACGACTGAGATCTAACAGAAATATTTTGTCACCTTAGGTTATGAATTGATATGAATTCTTCATTGATCTCTAATTCTTTATTTAATAATGGTTTAAATAGATAGTCCTGCTCATGATTTTAAATCAAGCTTTGGGATGAAGCCCTTTTGTACTTGGTGATTCTTTTATTTAGAAAAAATAAAATGGTTTCTGCTGAAAACATAACCTTGTCGTTCGATTTTCAGAAAACTAGTTCCACCGCATTAAAAGTGAGATGTGAGTGAGGAATAATATTTTTCATCGTACTATTAGTGAGGTGGAAGTGTTTGTCGATCCGGCCACAAATGCAGCACGGTTTGCCACGCTGAAAGTCAACCTGTACAAAGTACAGGGTTTTGTACAGGGTGTACAAAAAGCTCGTAGCTCGTAACTCGTAATTCGATTTAGTTCGATTCGAAAAAATACAGTTCAAAACGAATCAAACTAGCTCAGTTCTAAAACGAATCAAACCCAGTTCGGTTCAAAATTGGTTCAAATCGAATTCAAATTGAGTCTTACTCGGTTCGAAACTCTTCTTTTTAGTTTTAAACCCTGCTTCAATTTCAAACCAGTTTGGTTTAAAATTGGTTCGAATTGCACCAAATCAAACTCGAACTATTTTTTTCAGTTCAAAACCCTGCTTCAATTTTGAACCAGTTCGATTTAAAAATTGGTTCGAACTCGAACTCGAATTGCTAGAATTACTATGAGAGACGTTATTCGGCCGATTGTACGATGAGAGACGTTATTCTGCGGATTTTCGAAGACATTTACTTTGTTAAAATTGCAGATTTGAAAATTTTCCAACTCTTTTGGACGAACCACCAACTATAGTACAATCGGACTGGATAATAGATAAGTATTTTGAAAGAATAAGAAAAAAAAGGTCGTTGGAAGAGGAGTTTGGTTTCAGGGAGAAGGAGAGAGAAAGGTGGAAATAAATCTGTTATTTTGATTCCAACCATTTCAATTTTTCCTGTGCGAATCTTAACAAAGACTAACGGTTGAGATTGGAATACCAAGTTCCTTTTATTCCTAACAGTAGATTTATTTCCGAAAAAGGTCGAGTCCGAAAAAAGAATTTGAAATAAAGAATTGGTGCTTTGGGAACTGGGTGTGGATCCTTTGTGGCGGACTAGCGGGGCCAGGTCAGAAATGGCTCTCCCCTCAATCTCACACCGCAGCAATGGTGCAGTGGAGCTTCTTTTCCGAAAATCAATGACATGGTTATGTTTCCAGCAAAAACTATTTTGGTTTTTTTTCTAAATAAACAGAAAAATCGTGCTTGGGGCTATTTGAAGTCTTCTACTACAGAAACTTATGGGCCTCTTGGGCTCCCATATACTGTCTGGCCTATAATTGACCCAAAAAACGGAGGCCCAAACAATTGTAACTTGATGTCTATTTTACAAGTTATAAAGCGTTCTTTCACAGAGAAAAGTTAGAAAACAAGAATTTTACCTTAATTTTCTGGTCCTATAATTGATCAAGAGAAGTATGGAAACAATAATTCTAGCGTAAATGCATACTTCCTTATGAAAAAAACACTGAAAATTGCAGACCAGATCTGATTTAACAGTGACAAATGGTTTGATAAAAATAATATATCACTCAAGATATAGCTTACGACTTCGCTTTTTATTAGTTGCAATCTCTATATAATAACAATTTTCCAACAACTTTCCTATGCTAGTATGCTGGTAGAAACTACCATGCTTTTTTTTAACATCACGTTCCTCGCGTGGGTGTATCGGTTGTGTTTCAATAATAGATTATGATATTTTTTTATTTAATATCACAATTCTCACATGCACGCAAAAAAAAGTTTAATTTGTAATTTGGATTGCACCTTTTATTGTGATCTTCTGAAAAAACATGGAAACATTGTATCTGTATCATGTGTTTAAAGAAATGAAACATACATGATTTCACAAGCTTCTCTGTTCCTTGATAAATGCCTTTATCTCTTCAATCACCTGCCCCGATTGTACAAATTCAGGAAACACATAAAAACCATGGATTGCATCTGAATACTCCAACAATCTGGCGACCTTCCCTCGCGCCTTTAGCATCTCGTAATACCTCTTCTGCAAATCTTGGAGCGGATCGTACCCTCCGATCACCACCATTGCCGGCGGAAACTCCTCTTCGAGCTTCTCAGCTGCATCACTGAACCCATGTGCCGCCTCGTGATTTCGATCGGCCCCTTCTGGCAAAAAGGCCTTCCATCCCCAGTCGGCTCTTGCCATGGAAACTACCGGGACGCCCTCGAGGCGAAGCTCGGATTCTGTTCGTTCTTCACTGCCAAAGTATGGTTGGAGCACCACGATTCCTTTGATCCTCACCTTTCAAAGAAAAACATATAATTCTACTCAAATGGTAATGTTTCCAAATGTTGTGCTTGCTAAATTAGGAATACACATTGCCCTATGGAAAAAAGAAAAGGATTTTTCATGCATAACCTTAATTTCTTTCTCAATTTGAATTCATTCTAAATTTCTAATACAAAAAAAAAAAAAAAAATTATGACCTTACCTTTTCCCAGCTATCAACAGAAGCAGCCCACCGCCGGGTGACATGATGTATGATGTTCCCTCCGGCGCTATCACCGGTAAGAAAGCAGTTCCCAAAAGCCAAATCCAAACCCGATAATATCCCAACAGAACTCAACCCGCCCGAATCCAGAAACCTCAACACGTCAATCCCATCATCATACGGCGCTGGGCACTTGTGCTCCGGTGCAAGCCGGTAATTCACCGAAAGCACCACAGCACGTATCTCACGACAAATCCTGCGGCCAAAAACATCATACGGACCTGTTGCGGGAGAAAAGAAGGTGAACCCGCCACCGTGGAAGTGGATGACAATAGGGAGCTTTTCATCTTTTACCAAATCGGATGGTGCAAAGATGCGGATCCATAGGTTGCGGGTCTGGTCAACAGTTACATCCGAAGTGCACACACCGGCAACCGGTTTCGGGTTCGCAGAGGTTTTGGGCTCGACAATGGAGAGGAGGCGACGGTTCACGGTGCCATCTTTGCGACGTGCCGCATCAGTAACACCAATTAGGAGCGCGATTTGGAGACGTGCCATCCATGGCATAGGTGGAGATAGCGGTTTGTTGGCCATTTTAAATTTCTTTTGTTTCTCTTTCTCTGTTTCTCAGTGTAAAGGTGGATCGAATGCTCTGAGCTTGTAGAAGAGGTCTATCCGTCTATGATTGATATAGAGATGGCTGGGCCTGAAAACAGGGCATTGACTTTTTTAATGCACTTCAAAGCAACTTGCAGAATGATTTATTTCAAAATAGCTCAACATACTGACAGCTGTTTTTGTAATATCGAATCATCTCTTTAGAATAAAATAAGATGGAAATATCTGGATCATTAAATCTGCTAAAAAAAACAAATGTGATTGCCGACAATAGTTCAACAAAGTAGCGTTCAAAGTTCAAACTGAGAAAATTGAAAACTAAGATCAGATTAGCTTGTATTACTGTCCATTCTCTGCGAAAAAGGAAAGAGAGTATAATTTAACAATGTCATACAGAGGGAAGTTCTTTTAGGGCCTGTTCGGATGTCTAGGAATTACACGGGATGGGATTTGACGGGGATGGGAACTCACTTTTGAAAAAGTGGGAACCCACAGGTACGGGTACGCACGGGATTAATTTTGGGAATGTGTTGAATTGAGTGTTTGGTTGTACCGTGGGATTAGTTGTGGGAAATTCTATTTTTATTTCTAAAATATTTGATATTATACAATTTTCTTTATTAATATATTATCAATAATGTAATTAAATAAATAGATTAAATAATACTATAATATTTCTTCTTAATTATTATTTTATAAAATATGAACATTTTTTGGGTTCTTAACATTTTTTATAGTTAAATAAGAAGTATTTAATTAGATGAACATGATTTGCATTCAATACTTTTAGCCATTTCATTTAAGAAAATTGAGTAGTTGAAAAAAAAAAAATAGATAATGTAGCCGTTGCATTTATAAAAATTGGGTAGTTGGATGTACAACCATCAATAGTTTTATAAATATAACCGTTGCATTTCTAAACGTTAGATGATGTAGCTGTTGCATTTCTAAAGGTTCGATGTACAACAGTCAACAGGTCCTTATAAAATTGAATTCAAAGCTGCTTTACATTTATATCATTGTCGTTATGAAATTGAATTCCAAACGTTGGACAAAATCCCTATATATATGTATGTTGTTTAATAATTCTCATTTCTCTTCCACACACATCTATATCTATATCCGTAAGAAACTATAAATATGGATCCTTTCCAAATGCGAAGAATTGACAATGATGACGATGAATATACAAATGTGATAGTGCCCTACATAGAGAGAAACTTGATTCTCAGGATTGCAAAATAATTACTTCCACGACGACGCGAACCATTCGCGATACATCCTGAAAATTTGATATCAAAGGCTAAACTACTTAAAACAAAATATGTAATATATAAACAATGAATGTATGGCATCAATATATTTCAAAGGAGCTCATACCAGAATACAAGCTGTGCAAGTCATCGTAGTATGGAAAAGGTTTATTATACCACCGTTTAGCCTCTTTGTCTATTTGCAAGATAGGGGCCCAAACTTCTTCGGGAGCATCAACCATTTTTCTTGTAGGGTCCCATCCAAAACCGCTTTGATCTCTCAATCGGTTTATGATTTTGTATGCCTTCTTTAGAGTACGTTCTTGTTCTTTAAGTTGCTTCACCGAGAAATTTGAATCTACAAACTTTGCTTTGAACCTTCGTGTCATTTCATTCCATGCAACACCACTCCATGCATTTTGTAAGCGTGTACCAGGTCTATTAAACTCAACAAGCAATTCAACTAGAAATGCCTTTTGCAACTCATTCCATGCAGCCCTATTGAGAGACTCGTTCCCGTTACCTACATATCATACAAGAAAATATCAAAAAAGTTTTAAGCTAATGACACAATGAGGATTAGAGATTGCAATTATCTTCATGAAATGGAGAAATATATCATAAAGGTTTTCAGCTGAGAGAAAAAAGGAGCAGAAATATATGACAAGATTAAGTTGTGACTGGAAATATCTTCTGACAAGGATCAGGTTTTCAGTTCTAAAATATGGTACAACAGAAATTCAAGTACAGCAGAAATCTGGTACAGTTCTGAAATCTAGTACAGCAGAAATCTGGTACATCAATATATTTTGTATGCCTCTCTTGGAATTCAAGTACAACAGAAATCTGGATGCTCTCGTGACAGCATAGAAATTTGAATTTGTTGGAGCAACTTAGGTGGCTTAAGCGTCTCAGCTAGCAAAATAACGATTCTCATGACGAATGAAACCCTACTCGAAATAAAAAATTCTGCCATTGTCTTTTTCAAAAATTATGACTCTCTAGTGCAATTGACTCTATGGATGCATCTACTATGAAGTACTACCTATTTAATTAGCGATGACAAATTGAAGCTTAAAATGAAGACTCTTCATTGGAACCAAGATGAACCATACTGATCTTGCCGATGCCGCTCTCACCAACTATGCAGACTAACGTGATATTTTTTATACTGCAATCCTTATGTAGATGCTCTAAAAAAAGAATTTCAAAAGGTGGGCCACTGGCAAGAAAGCAACACCAAAAAGAGATGCAATTGCACGCACTAGATTGAGGAGGAATAGATGCACCAATTAGACCATCTATCAGTGGTACCCCCATCACCCGTTTACAACATTGAAATAAGCGATTATTTAAAAAATGTGTCTCTCAGCTTTTTTTTATCCTTTTTCCTTTTAACCAAATTTGATCAATTTGCAACAGTACCCAATATTGGGAGATATTTGAAGCTAATAACCAACCTAACGATTACTGAGATGGAAAATATGAATTCGGAACAATATTTACAAATCTTCCCAATACCTAGAAGAAGTCTTTTTTTCCCGGATCGAAGTTTGTACAAACTAGTCAGCCAGGTAAGAAAAAAGTCCAAAGGAAATTTGAAATTTTGTGCTCCTTGGAAACACGTTAACACAGCCAATAATCTAATCAATGAAGAAGCTCAAGCAACTAGAGTTACAATATATGAAATCAATTAACATTTGTACCTTCTCCAGTCATGATCGGTGTTAGCAGCTCTTCCCGTCGAGTTTCTTGCGCATCCGCCTCTTTCTCCTCCACTCCCGCTCCCGATCGAATTTCCCGCGCAAAAATTTTCTCTCCGAAAATGAGATTGAGAAAAGGAAGTTGAAGAGAGAGAGAAAGCAGTAGACAGCAGATTTGGGAAAATGAAAATCGAGTCGGACTGCATTTTTTATTTCCCATCAATTTACGTTGTGTGGGATGAAGCATGGGAAGAAAGGAAGGAACTTTTCGGGAAAAAACTAAGCATCCGAACAGGCCAAGGATTTAGACGTAAAACCCATTAGTTCCCATTTTGAACCCAAACATCCGAACAGGCCCTTAGAAATTGACGAAGGCTATTTAATTGCTCGTGCTTTCTTTTGTTAACATGTTGTTAGGACCTTCCTGAAAAAAAAAAAAAATCTGCATTGTTTTCGTATCTTAATTACGAGATAGGAGTAGGTACGATGGGCATCGGACCTACATTTAGGTTCAATTAGCTCTAGTACCGTACGATTAGCATCAAGATCTATGCGCACGGAAATTGATACAGACTTGTACGGATTTTGATGCAGAGCACACAAATCTTGATACAGATCGGATAGTCATCACACCCATCGAACCAAGGTAGGTCCGATGGGCATCGGACCTACTCTGAATTCCTTAATTACAGTTTGGGCGAATTACTAACAAAATCCTGCTGATTTGGAGGCAATCCCACGTGCATCAATAAATATGGGAAATAAATTCGCTGCGATCATTCATATGTGAATAGTAACTCTGAAATTCCTCTTGTTCGGCCATTTTAGTTTCACAAGTCCAAGGATAAGTTTAGTCGTTATTTGGTTATTAAAGCATCAGTCTGACCTAATTCAGCCCCAATTACCTTTTAATTTGGCAATCGAGCCTAAACTTCTAAAAGAGGTACAACTGGGTTTTTTCAAATCCAGCCGTTAACTTTTTCTGTGCACGTATTTCAAAACAGTTAATTTTTTTGTGCACGTATCTCGAAACAATTCGACAACTGAATTGAGAAAAAACAAAATTGCAGACACATGTGATGAATCGCAGAAGATTCGGATCCAATAAATGTGACCACACTACCACAGCAAGTATTAAGTATGCAAATTTTTTGAGTGGGTGCTGACTGCTGACTGTGGGTTGATAATATGAATTCATATTACCTAAGTAACTCAAATTTTGAGTTTAGATCTGAACCGGCCTATCAAGCGAGAATATTAAAAACATTCCGTCCATTTCACCTGAGGTCGGATTGATTCGCATCCTTGTTGAATAGTCTGGATCTAAACTAAAAAAAAATTTGAGTTACTTCAGATGATTGGACTCCAGATAATATTGTCTCGGTTCACTCATCACCAGACGCACGTCTCATCATTTAATTTAATTTAATTTTATACTAGTTTAAACTTATTACAGAATAAGATTGATATTTCTGCATGACGTGACGTACGCTCATTGATAGATAAGTCCGAGACAAAGCCAACGAACAATCTGTTTAATTTAATTTAATTTTATGCTAGTTTACACTTATTATAGAATAAGATTGATATTTCTGCGTGATGTGACGGACGTTCGTTGATATAGGTAAGTCGGAGGAGATAGGAGTAGGTCCGATGGGTATCGGACCTACATTTAGGTTCAATTAGCTCTACGACTGTACAATTAGCATCAAGATTTCTGTGCACGGAAATTGATACAGACTTGTACGTATTTTGATGCAGAGCACACGAATCTTGATGCAGGTCGAATGGTCATCACACCCATCGAACCGAAATCGCATCCTCTGAGATATCTCATATTTTGCGTGACTCTTTGAATATCTCAAGCGTTTAATACGTTCTGCACGGATCTCAAAGCTCAAATAATACTGGCCCCCTGCGTTATCCCCGAATAGGCACCGGACACGTCGGTCACGCAAAATATGAGATATCTCAAAGGATACGCACTCCATCGAACCAAGGTAGGTCCGTTGGACATCGACCTACTCTGATTCCAAGTCGGAGACAAAAGCCAACGAACAATATGCCTGATGACTGATGTAGATTGATAGCGTGTGTTATGTCCACAGAGAAAATTTGATGAGTACAATTTTATGAATTTATTGAATTGGTTATAAAACATGAATGTAAATTCTTAAAATTGATAAGCATCATGAGTGATACATGCACATGTAAAATATTTTAAAATTCATTTAGTACAAAGTAAGTGGTTAAAAAAATAATAAAAAATGAATACATAAAATAATAAAGTAACTTATAAAATGTTTATTTTTTATTGCTCGACTTTGTATTAAATAAATTTGAATCTTTTAAAAAAAAATCATGTACATGCATCATTAATGAAGCAGATTGATTTAACAGTTGAATTCATCGTTTGAAGCAAATCTGATAGATTTTTAGAGTTGTTTTCATCTAACTCTCTTGGTGAGCACAACACATGCTAGCTTTACTCTTAAATGCTTATATGTGCTCTGTTTATTTTTTTTTAGGAAAAAACCGTAAGCAATATATGCAAGAGCGGAACTAGAAAATTTGAATAGGGGGCTAATCTATAAAACGCATAATATGTAAAAAATGTAACAAAATAATTGTGGTTAGTGAAAATTGAATCCATGACCTTACAAACACCAAATAGAACTCTTAGCACTAGACTACAAGCACACATTTGTCATTTTATGAGAGGGCTAGACTATATAAAAGTTTAAAAAAAACAAAAATTAAATTAAATTTTAATGTACATAATTAAAAATTTAAATCATTAAGGTGATTTAGCACTCCCTGACATACATGTAGATCTGTCCCTGAGTATATGGGCTCTTTTGATAGGACAAGTGTCCTCCCAGCTGCTTTGAGATTCAGACTAGCAACAGGGCAGTATTATTGGACTTTGAGATTTGTGCCAAGTTAAAAAAGAACGGTCCAGATTAAGTAATTCTAAAAGATTCCCTTTTACGGTACGGGGAAGATGTGAATTCCTTTTGATATGTGATGATATAGGTTGCAGTCTTTTATTTATTTATTTTGGTTAAGATATAGCTTATATGCTTTTATTGAAAGTTTTCATCGTGCGGTGTATTATATGCACTAGTACTCCTACAGTGATTATCAGGATTTCTTATTTTAGACAAGTTCCATATGAAATCATCATGATTTCCCAGTGCCTAGCAACTCCACTGTTAGCTCTAAAACCAAAGTGGCCATAACAAGCATATAAAGAATTGTAATATGAAGAGAGATGTCGGAGAGTGTTTAGAGATGAGATCAAATCATTTGAATGCGATACAACTCGATATTATGCAAGATTTCAAGGATTGATTTGCTCAAGCCCAAGGTCATCAGCAGTAATATGGGATTATGGCTAAGTGAAACATCTAGATTTGTTTTCTCTTTTTAAAAATTATTGTTTTACCCTGCTCATTTCTTTCTTTCTTTCTTTTGTAAAGACATTTAATGTGTCCATTATCGTGGAATTTGAAGTCGTTCTTTCAATAATATATTATCATTACAGTTGTTGTTGTTATACTAAATCTGGGACCGTATCATGAAAAAAAAGATAAACTAAGCACAGCAAGCATGAAACAATACTGAACTGCTTTTCCATGTCAATTCACTATCAAGTTTTAATAAATACTCCATGTACCCATAAAACAACCTCAAAATCTTGAAGTACCCAGAACCGTACACTCAGAAATCAGCATGCTTCCCCCCAAATCATTTCGGCATTTTTGCATTTTCACCCTTCCCATCAAAATGTCCTAAACACATATTAAGAAGTAAACACTCTTTTACTTCTTGGTTTTGTCAAGCACCTCAATGTATCTCTTTGGGACGCCATAGTGTTCTACTAGGTGTCTCGCCAAGTTATCAATGACACCACCTTGAACTAGCACCTCATGCCCTTTCTTTCCTGTTTCAAATTTTTCAAAGTTCAGACCCTAGCAACATAAAACATAAAAACTAACAATTAAAAAGACCAAAGTACCCTCAATACCTGGAAGCTCCGCAACAGTGGTGCTACATGCAAACTTCTTCTGCAGCTCAGACGCTAGCGAATCTGGATCCAATAAAAACGTCTCCAGACCCGAAAACCCGTGTCATCTTTTTATTGCCCTGCCTCCTCTCTGTTAATATCTGAATCGGCTTTAGAGCCCCCTTCCTAAGCACCGAATCAGATCCCCTTGCCACATGGTGGTGGATCTGCATGCGGCCGAGAAATGTCAACCCGATATCTCTTTTGTGAATCTCTGTTGGGTAGGCCCCACCCTTTTTTATTGCGCCTTTGTATAAGGCATCACACAGTATTGCATCTAAAACTACTTTTGATTTATCCGTCGTTTTGACCAAATTCTCCTTTTCAACATAGCTGAAGGAAATAAATAGCCAAAATAATTAATAACGATATCAAAGCAAGGACGAACAGGAGCTGTTGTTGTATAATTTTTGTTATAACTACTAAAGAAGATCACAACATCACCAAAGAGGTAACACAAAGGGGAAAAAAGGATTTGCACCAAACCCCTCAACTTTGTCATATTTTCTATTTTTGTATGCTTGTCTATTAGCGAATTGATTATAATTTGTAACATGTAGGATACGTTTATGATACCTCCACTGGATGAAATTTCATCCATTCAAATAAAAAGGTACTTGCTAAACCATTGTATGACCATTATTACATGGACTATGGGAACTATTGTATGACCAATTGTCAAAGGAAGTCGAGTGCATTTTTCCAAATTTGGTGGGGCCATAGCAACACGTCAGCAATTGAAGGCAGTGAAGTGCAATCAAACCATAAAAAAGTAGAAAGATGTAGCATAAAATTAAGAAAATAATATTCTGACAAACCTGAAAACCACATCAGAAGCCTCTGATGCAGTGTAATATCTGCTGGTGTCAGCACCAACTGAAACAAAAACTGGATTAACATGCGTCGTGGGTTTGTAAATCTCGATCATTTCGAGTTGTGACTTTCCGGAATGGCTAGCATCACTATTGGGACTAGGTTAGTATTGTCTTTTTGATCGACGGGTTCTTTTGGCTTCTTTTCAGGTCTGAAGGACATATAATCAGCATGGCCATGGTGAATTTGCAGTAGCATAATCTCTTTCCTATGCTTATCCTCCTTTGTTGATATCTAAATAAGACCGTAATTTACAACTAGTCAGAATAAACCTGTGAGTACAATATAACAATAAAAAGCAGCTTTTTGGAATGGAATTTACCAGGCCGGCTGAAGATTTGGATTGCAACCACTTCGATAATTTTTTGTGTGACGACTTTTTGAGTCCAAAGTAATGCCAGATGGCCTGCAGGGAAGTATGTGGTGTGACCTGTCAATTTAAAAACATCACATCATTAATGCAATTGATGCTAAGTACAAGAGGATGACTTGGCAAGAGAGCCTTACTTTCAAGAACAACAAAAGGAATTAAAACAGTAATAGGACTGCATATCTTCTCTCTCCTTGTATAAAATAAATTGAAAGACAAGCTATTATGGAAACTATAGGCCAAGATGCATACATTAATGACCAACTTTGATAAAAACAATTCCCGAACAACAATTTTAATTTGTCTATCTTGAGATGATATGTAAGCATACTACTAAGGAAGCAAACAAGAAAGCAACCAGATTAAGTCTTAAAATTAAAATTATTCTTTCAGAAAAAATTCCTAACATATTATCATGTTGCAAACACCAACAACATTTTTTTCACATTTGCATCTAACATTAAGCATTGTTGAGTTTTTGCCACCGCCCGTCAAAATTTAGCAACTTTATCATAACTCAATCAAGCTGTTTGCTAAACTAAGACAAAACTGAATTAAAACACATAAGTGTAAAAAATAGAATTTAGATTCTGTATACATGAACTTGTAATGACTGAGTTAATATAAAGAGTTAAAATGGAAACTTAGTCATTTATTGCTTAAATTTAACTTGGTTATATCATTGATGATCCATATATGGCTATGCAGATAACAGAAAAGGTTTAATGTTTTTTTTATCATGAAGTATCAGGTCTTCTGTGTAAAAAAAAGGACAGAAGAAAGTAAATAAAATATGACAATATCCTAAAAGAGAGGTAAGTTAGTACCATAGAGTGCTACCAGGCATAGGCAAATCTCTATCTTTAACACTTGTATGCAGTGCTTGCAATAAGCACTTATCTAACATGGCATCTATTTCCTCTACTGTCATAACATGCTCCTCCTTCTCTTCTTTGTTCTTATCATCTTCAGCAGTACTTTCTGATACCTTCAGCATGCTGCTGACATCAGCACTCATTTCCTCAGCTGCCTCAGCCCTCTGATCCACCATCCAACGGCAGCTCTTTGTTTCCTTCATCATTTTTCTTCCACAATTTCACTCGAGTCATCAGGATGTCGAGAAAGGTGGGGTCACCAAAAACAACATCCTCTAAAAATCCTGCGTTTGGAACATAACGGGCTTCCACAGAACCCCTGAAAAAGACAGTATATGACAACAAATTATTGATTAAGAAAACAATTTGGTAATTCTAAAATACTAGTTAGACTAATTTTAATTTTGCAGTTTCAATAACTGAAGGCATATATTGGACTATTTTTTGCAAATGGCACCCAGTTTTCTTATTAGAACAAGCGAATGTATGGGAATGTCAAGTGTTGACAATTTTAGCTCTTACACGTAATGGCTCTTCCTTTCAAGCCCAGATCGAACTAAGACAATGCAAAGCAACTCAAAATTCAGCCTCACTTTTATCATTAACAATTCAAGAGGCTATGTGATTTTAATCTGACGACATTTAAACTTGCTTATGGAAATGGCATGCTAGTTGAAAAGACAAAAAGACTCGGTGTGAATTCAAAAAGAAAAACCTATAGCATGTTTAAAAGTTATATATATTAAAAATACTTGCCATAAACAATCAAGGTAATAGTGCAAGACTCGCAAAGCTTTGCCACGTAGACCAGCTTTCATGGCTTGTGCGCTACTCATATATGTGGCCCCCACCTAACGAAAGAACAACAAATGAAATGCTGCAAACTTATACAAGGTATGGTAAGTATTTAAATGAGAGAATATATTTTGAAAAGACTCACTGCAATTGGTGCAGGGTTACCAGGCACCCTTACTGAATAAGGTTCACCTTCTGTGAAATTAGGCAACCCCTCTTGAGGTATACTAATTCCGGGAAACATTAAATCCGCACCTCCTAGTATATATTGGGACACCTCACCTGCTTTAAGAAGGAAAGAGGGAAGTAGCTCTGGTACCATCCACAATGCATAAACTGCCATTATACATGACATAATTAATGACAGCTATTTACACAGAGTGCCCCAATAAAAAAAGATAAAAGTATAGCCACAATATGCCTGAAGTAAGCTGTATAAGAAAAAATTTAAGATAAATAACAAAATCCTAGGGACGTATCAGGTGAGCCTTCAGGAAAACTGCTTAGGAGGTATGTACAGTACCTTTTAGAAAAAATAAAAAAAGAGGCATTATTGTATTCCTTGTTACATAGGACCTTTTTAATAACTAAAATTTAACCTGTGGATAAATTTCAGAGCCACGGCCGTCAATGTCAAAAAGCATGGGAAAACCTCCCTCGATGCCATAGACATGCACTCGGTTCGGGTATTTTGATACTGTTATTTCAGCCTATAACAATGAAATAATTGCTTGTCATACAGTCTGGCTAAGAGTTGCGAAAAGAAAAAGAAAAAATCTTTACAAGTTTACATGTAAAATGCAGTTCGGCAGTTATGCTCGGGTTTAGATTTATGCTTTGATAAGGTATCATGGTTCAGTAACAGAAGTTCTCACAGTTATTTATACAGATTGAAATGAAATCCATTTGATGATCTTATCAGTATTTGTGCTGATACCATTACATATACAACTGGTTCAGGTACTCAATTACCAGTGAAAACAGTTGGAACGTCGAATTAAGCAGTAATATTAGGTTTTAACAAAAATTTAAAGGCACGTGTGTAATTTCAAATTGATTGAGGCGAATCTAAAGTTTGTAAAGTAGTATATGCCGAATAAACGAAACCTTGGGAGGTATTATAGCATCGATATCAGCATCTGAAGCTTGTGGAAACCTCTCCTTGGCGGTTCTTCTCAATTTCTTCTTATCTGCGCCTGATAACCTCTGTAGAGCCTTCGCGTCTACTGGTTTTTTAAACATGGCGACGAAGAGAGGTAGACTGAGCGAGCGAGCGAACGCGCGAGAGAGAGGGGCTAGAGGTCGGTCGGCGACTCGGCGTAATAGAGAACAGCGGTGAGGTAAACGTCAATAATAGAGTATTAATGGGATTATATTTGCAGAGTCGTGTTCCTGAGTTACAAAATCTTCTGTAAGGTTTGTGCACTTAATTTTAAAACTTTTTGTGTCCTTAATTTTAAAATTTGTTCGATTAGCTTTGTACGAGAGAATTTTATAATTTTTAATTAATTTATAAAATTAAAAGTTTATAAATTAATTTAATATTTTTATTTTTTGAAATTTTTTATCACTTGATCTATATAAAATTAATTTTAAATTTTAAATTTTCACATACAGACGTATCACTCGTAAGGTAGATGGATTTCAACTGTTTAAATTTGTTGTTGAATATCAATTTGATAGATTTTAGAGTTGAGTTCACAAAAAAACTTAATGAACTTAAAACACCTTAGTTTACTTTATTTGCAAATTACAAATTACGGCCCATAAATCCATTTAACAATTAATAATAATCATTAAAATTATTAGCAGTTGAAAAAAGTTGGGAAATTGCATGTATGATGTATATCACTCAAAAATCTCAATACTGCGTATCCCACTCTAAAATTTATAATTATTTATCCATCTAAATTTCAAAAACTCACGAATTTACTCAATTATTAACCTTTCTATTAAAACTCATTTTAATTTATAAACTGTCCTCTTTATCCTATATTAAAAATAAAAATACGTAGCATAAATATTTCGTCTTCCACTGATCAGCTTTAGGACTCCGAGATTTTTATTTTTACCCAAAAAAAAATATATTTTAATATAATTATCCAGTTTTTGAAAAATTTAAATTTTTACCCAAACCGTAAAATTTCTTACGGTTTGAATTCTTTATTCAAACCGTAAGAATTCTTACGGTTTGAATTCCGAATCAAACCGTAAATTTTTCTTACGGTTGAATAAAGAATTCAAACCGTAAGAAATTCTTACGTTTGAAATTTTTTTTTTTTTTGAATTTTTTGTTTTTAAAAAAAATCGTTTTTTTTTTTGCTATAAAAGGGAGTTTTGGCATCAGAAGCGAGAAAGAGAGAAAGAGAGGAAGAGAGAAAAGAGAGAACCGAGATTTTTATTTTTACTCCCAAAAAAAAAAAATATTTTAATATAATAACCAAGTTTTAAAAAAAAATTAAATTTATACCCAAACCGTAATAATATTACTGTTTGAATTCTTTATTCAAACCGTAAATATTATTTACGGTTTGATTTCTGATTTTTTTTTTTTTTTAGAGAAAAATTACGGTTTGAAAAGGACTGTCCGAGATGCGTGCAGATAAAATAATATTATCGGTTCGAAATATTAGTTAGTTTGTGTTTGGAGATTATGTTGTTCAGTTGGTTTGGAATTTAAAATATGTTTGAATAAGCTAGCAGGTTTGTATGAATTTTATTTGTATGAATTGTTAAGTTAAAGTGCATCCGGAGTTCTACTTTGCACCTCTGTTTAACATAACAAAGCAACTTTAAAAATCATGAAAATTTGCCGACATGCAGTCTTGACTTCGTAGAACAGGACTGTCAAGTTTCATGCAAAATCTCAAAACAGATAGTGAGATATCATCTCTCAAAAATTTCTCGAAATGCTGAGTAGGGGCTCGGACGCACAACTTCAGGCAGTTCGAGCATTTTGAGAGATGATATCTCACGATTGTTTTGAGATTTTGCATGAAACTTCACAGTCCTGTTCTACAAGTCAAGACTGCATGTCGGAAAATTTTCATGATTTTTGAAGTTGCCTTGATATGTTAACCAGAGGTGCTGAGTAGAGCTCGGACGCACACCCTTCAGCATTTCGAGCAATTTTTGAGAGATGATAATCTCACGGTCTGTTTTGAGATTTTGCATGAAACTTCACAGTCTTGTTCTACGAAGTCAAGAATGCATGTCGTGCAAAATTTTTATGATTTTTTGAAGTTGCCTTGATATGTTAAAACCGTATTTATACTTATCGTATTGTTGTTCTTAAATTTTATTCTGTTTTGAGTTTTTTTTGTGTTTTATATATATATATTATATATATTTTTCGATGTTATTGTTTTTGTTGTTGTGTAACATAATAAATAATACCATGAATGATAAAAATATATAACATACCTCCAACCATATCATAATAAAACATAACGAAAGTACACTACACTAAAAAATAAACTGCAGAACTAAACTAAAACATAATAAAGGATAACATAGCTAACTGAACTAAAACTACCAAAATAACCCTCTATCAACGGTACTGCGAAGGGGTGTATCGATGAGGTGGTATACCCCTATTTTCCCTACTGAAATTTCGGCTCTGCCAGTCATTCCATTGTTGTTCTCCGTCCTGCGCTCTGAGAGCTGGTGTAAACTCAGCGTATGGCTCGGCCTCTAGGCTCATCTCGACTGCTCTACTCCATGGATCCTCGGCCGCATGGGTGGCTGTCGGTGAGGGGGTACGGAAGAAGGAATCCGCAAGCTGGGAACGCATAGTCCGGCTGCGTCCCACTACCAGAGGCCTCCCAATCGTGAGCTCCTCGGTGGATACGGCTGACGTGGTGACGGGGAGGCGGCTGTATCCCACGGATCAGCTGGAGCAAATCGGCAAGGATGAAAGAAAAGCTCTCATCCTGCACAGACAGGATCTCTGGAGACTCATGCTGCTCAGCGGTGGCGGCATGTATGCAGGACCCTGCACGGATACCAATATTTTAGTAAATTTGAACTTATCTTACTTAAAATAAAGAAATAAATAAAATAAAGAAATCACATACCGGGGGAACAAATGGACGTGTGTGCTCGTCACGGTAGGCATGCCAACCGGCCATATGCCGTACCCAACGATGATAATCCCAGTCTGGCTGCTCTGAGGGCTCCGGTGGCATCTCACTGTTCAGAACAGGTGGCGCGTCAGGCTCGTTCGGTTGTACTACGCGCCAATCAATATTCTCTCCCGGCGTCTCGTAGCATGGTGACCAGCTTTGCCTCGTGGCCGTGGTCCTCAATGCACGGGGCAACCAAGTGCAACATCGCATGCCCGACCGCTCTGTATCCACGTTTTCCAAGACAAATGATTGAACGCGCGGCACCTTTAAGCGCTACCAGCAGCTAAAAAAATAAAAACAAGGTTAGTTTAAAAAAATAGCTACGAAAAATGTTGCATACTGTTAAAAAAATGTGTCTTGTAGGTGCATATACCTGCGACCCTTTCGGCCAGTGGGGGTATAACCATCATCGTCGAAGATCATCGAGCGAAGAAAATCGCCGTAATCTCCCTCTATATACACCGAAGCCATGCCGACCACGCAGGTACCAAGCCCTGATATCTCAATAGGGGATCTCCCTGGAACTGCATCGCATCAACCTCCGACAATCTGCCATAAGTTGGCACTCATATTCGCTGCCTTGTTGTAGTGCTCCAAGTGATACTCACTCCAATCTCTATCCCAGTGATTACTGTGCCTTATCCTGTAATTCAGATGTTAGTTGCAATTTAAAGCCAAGAACATAACGCTAAGTACAAAAATGGCTAAAAGAACATAACTTACCCGTGTAGTACTCATGATCACAGATCTCGGGACGTCTGGAATCTGCGGGGATGAATGCAGGAAAAATCAAACTGACGGAGCACACCTGTCTGGGTAGTGGTGCTCCACTATCCAGAAGCACACCCAGCGGACCCCTGTAGAGCCACATCTGATGATCCTATCCGCTACAATCTGTGGCAGCCTCCCCTCAGTGTATAGCTCATGGTACGGAGTCCAGTTCACCTGCGTCTCACCCAGACTCTGAATTTGAGATCGGACCACCCTGATACCTATTGTCTTTCCGTGAGGGTTGTCCTTGTAAATATGACGTCCGTACCATTTCATGCCAAATGCCGGTCGATTCCCCGCTTTCGGGCGCTCCCCATGGATCCTCGTTCGGCTCAGGTACCCCCACCGGCAGCCTTGACCATGACCAATGCTGCCAGTAGTAGCACCGGCCCGTAGATTTGTTTAGTTTTCCGCTATATTTTGAAGAATATTAGCCGTCAGGGATTAGTTAGAAAATTAAAATAAGACAGAAATAATTAAAATAATTACAATAATTTTGATCAGATTCAAAATTCATTTTAGAGAAAAGGGCTACAATGGAATTTTGTGTTCTTTATATCAAAATAAAGGTATGAAAGTCTAGTTTCCAGATAATATAATTTCTCTATACAAAAATATTACAGATTTAGTACAGTTTTAGCGATTAATTGACAGAGGTCAGAATTAGACTGCTCACTGAATTCAGCTCTAATTCTGACCTCTGTCAATTAATCGCTAAAACTGTACTAATCTGTAATATTTTTGTATAGAGAAATTATATTATCTGGAAACTAGACTTTCATACCTTTATTTTGATATAAAGAACACAAAATTCCATGTAGCCCTTTTCTCTAAAATGAATTTTGAATCTGATCAAAATTATTGTAATTATTTAATTATTTCTGTCTTATTTTAATTTTCTAACTAATCCCTGACGGCTAATATTCTTCAAAATATAGCGGAAAACTAAACAAATCTACGGGCCGGTGCTACTACTGCAGCATTGGTCATGGTCAAGGCTGCCGGTGGGGGTACCTGAGCCGAACGAGGATCCATGGGGAGCGCCCGAAAGCGGGAATCGACCGGCATTTGGCATGAAATGGTACGGACCGTCATATTTACAATGGACAACCCTCACGGAAAGACAATAGGTATCAGGGTGGTCCGATCTCAAATTCAGAGTTGGGTGAGACGCAGGTGAACTGGACTCCGTACCATGAGCTATACACTGAGGGGAGGCTGCCACAGATTGTAGCGGATGATCATCAGATGTGGCTTTACAGGGGTCCGCTGGTGTGCTTCTGGATAGTGGAGCACCACTACCCAGACAGGGTGCTCCGTCAGTTTGATTTTTCTGCATTCATCCCCGCAGATTCAGACGTCCCGAGATCTGTGATCATGAGTCTACACGGGTAAGTTATGTTCTTTTTACCATTTTGTACTTAGCGTTATGTTCTTGGCTTTAAATTGCAACTAACATATGAATTACAGGATAAGGCACAGTATCACGGGGATAGAGATTGGAGTGAGTATCACTTGGAGCACTACAACAAGGCAGCGAATATGAGTGCCAACTTATGGCAGATGTCGGAGGTTGATGCGATGCAGTTCCAGGGAGATCCCCTATTGAGATATCAGGCTTGGTACCTGCGTGTCGGCATGGCTTCGGTGTATATAGAGGGAGATTACGGCGATTTTCTTCGCTCGATGATCTTCGACGATGATGGTTATACCCCACTGGCCGAAAAGGTGCTCGCCAGGTAATGCACCTACAAGAACACATTTTTTAACAGTATGAACATTTTTCGTAGCTATTTTTTTAAACTAACCTTGTTTTATTTTTTTAGCTGCTGGTAGCGCTTAAAGGTGCCGCGCGTTCAATCATTGTCTTGGAAAACGTGGCTACAGAGCGGTCGGGCATGCGATGTTGCACTTGTTGCCCCGTGCATTGAGGACCACGGCCACGAGGCAAAGCTGGTCACCATGCTACGAGACGCCGGAGAGAATATTGATTGGCGCGTAGTACAACCGAACGAGCCTGACGCGCCACCTGTTCTGAACAGTGAGATGCCACCGGAGCCCTCAGAGCAGCCAGACTGGGATTATCATCGTTGGGTACTGCCATATGGCCGGTTGGCATGCCTACCGTGACGAGCACACACGTCCATTTGTTCCCCCGGTATGTGATTCTTTATTTTATTTATTTCTTTATTTTAAGTAAAGATAGTTCAAATTTACTAAAATATTGGTATCCGTGCAGGGTCCTGCATACATGCCGCCACCGCCTGAGCAGCATGAGTCTCCAGATATCCTGTCTGTGCAGGATGAGAGCTTTTCTTTCATCCTTGCCGATTTTGCTCCAGCTGATCCGTGGGATACAGCCGCCTCCCCGTCACCACGTCAGCCGTATCCACCGAGAGCTCACGATTGGGAGGCCTCTGGTAGTGGGACGCAGCCGGACTATGCGTCCCAGCTTGCGGATTCCTTCTTCCGTACCCCCCTCCACCGCCAGCCACCCATGCGGCCGAGGATCCATGGAGTAGAGCAGTCGAGATGAGCCTAGAGGCCGAGCCATACGCTGAGTTTACACCAGCTCTCAGAGCGCAGGACGGAGAACAACAATGGAATGACTGGCAGAGCCGAAATTTCAGTAGGGAAAATAGGGGTATACCACCTCATCGATACACCCCTTCGCAGTACCGTTGATAGAGAGTTATTTTGGTAGTTTTAGTTCAGTTTAGCTATGTTATCCTTTATTATGTTTTTAGTTTAGTTCTGCAGTTTATTTTTTAGTGTAGTGTACTTTCGTTATGTTTTATTATGATATGGTTGGAGGTATGTTATATATTTTTATCATTTCATGGTATTATTTATTATGTTACACAACAACAAAAAATAACATCGAAAAAATATATATATATATATATATAAAACACAAAAAAAAACTCAAACAGAATAAAATTAAGAACAACAATACGATAAGTATAAATACGGTTTTAACATATCAAGGCAACTTCAAAAATCATAAAAATTTGCCGACATGCATTCTTGACTTCGTAGAACAAGACTGTGAAGTTTCATGCAAAATCTCAAAACAGACCGTGAGATATCATCTCTCAAAAATTGCTCGAAATGCTGAAGGTGTGCGTCCGAGCTCTACTCAGCACCTCTGGTTAACATATCAAGGCAACTTCAAAAATCATGAAAATTTTCCGACATGCAGTCTTGACTTTGTAGAACAGGACTGTGAAGTTTCATGCAAAATCTCAAAACAAATCGTGAGATATCATCTCTCAAAAATTGCTCGAAATGCTGAAGTTGTGCGTCCGAGCCCTACTCAGCATTTCGAGAAATTTTTGAGAGATGATATCTCACTATCTGTTTTGAGATTTTGCATGAAACTTGACAGTCCTGTTCTACGAAGTCAAGACTGCATGTCGGCAAATTTTCATGATTTTTAAAGTTGCTTTGTTATGTTAAACAGAGGTGCAAAGTAGAACTCGGATGCACTTTAACTTAACAATTCATACAAATAAAATTCATACAAACCTCTAGCTTATTCAAACATATTTTAAATTCCAAACCAACTGAACAACATAATCTCCAAACACAAACTAAACTAATATTTCGAACCGATAATATTATTTTATCTGCACGCATCTCGGACAGTCCTTTTCAAACCGTAATTTTTCTCTAAAAAAAAAAAAAAATCAGAAATCAAACCGTAAATAATATTTACGGTTTGAATAAAGAATTCAAACCGTAAATATTATTTACGGTTTGGGTATAAATTTAATTTTTTTTAAACTTGGTTATTTATATTAAAATATTTTTTTTTTTTTGGAGTAAAAATAAAAATCTCGGTTCTCTCTTTTCTCTCTTCCTCTCTTTCTCTCTTTCTAGCTTCTGATGCCAAACTCCCTTTTATAGCAAAAAAAAACGATTTTTTTTAAAAAAAAAAAAATTCAAAAAAAAAAAAAAATTTCAAACCGTAAGAATTTCTTACGGTTTGAATTCTTTATTCAAACCGTAAGAAAAATTTACGGTTTGAATTCGGAATTCAAACCGTAAGAAATTCTTACGGTTTGAATAAAGAATTCAAACCGTAAGAAATTCTTACGGTTTGGGTAAAAATTTAAATTTTTCAAAAACTTGGATAATTATATTAAAATATATTTTTTTTTGGGTAAAAATAAAAATCTCGGAGTCCTAAAGCTGATCAGTGGAAGACGAAATATTTATGCTACGTATTTTTATTTTTAATATAGGATAAAGAGGACAGTTTATAAATTTAAAATGAGTTTTAATAGAAAGGTTAATAATTGAGTAAATTCGTGAGTTTTTGAAATTTAGATGGATAAATAATTATAAATTTTAGAGTGGGATACGCAGTATTGAGATTTTTGAGTGATATACATCAATACATGCAATTTTCCCAACTTTTTTCAACTGCTAATAATTTTAATGATTATTATTAATTGTTAAATGGATTTATGGGCCGTAATTTGTAATTTGCAAATATAAAGTAAACTAAGGTGTTTTTAAGTTCATTAAGTTTTTTTGTGAACTCAACTCTAAAATCTATCAATTGATATTCAACAACAAATTTAAACAGTTGAAATCCATCTACCTTACGAGTGATACGTCTGTATGTGAAAATTTAAAATTTAAAATTAATTTTATATAGATCAAGTGATAAAAAATTTCAAAAAATAAAAAATATTAAAATTAATTTATAAACTTTTTAATTTTATAAATTAATTAAAAATTATAAAATTCTCTCGTACAAAGCTAATCGAACAAATTTTAAAATTAAGGACACAAAAAGTTTTAAAATTAAGTGCACAAACCTTACAGAAGATTTTGTTAACTCAGGAACACGACTCTGCAAATATAATCCAATTAATACTCTATTATTGACGTTTACCTCACCGCTGTTCTCTATTACGCCGAGTCGCCGACCGACCTCTAGCCCCTCTCTCTCGCGCGTTCGCTCGCTCGCTCAGTCTACCTCTCTTCGTCGCCATGTTTAAAAAACCAGTAGACGCGAAGGCTCTACAGAGGTTATCAGGCGCAGATAAGAAGAAATTGAGAAGAACCGCCAAGGAGAGGTTTCCACAAGCTTCAGATGCTGATATCGATGCTATAATACCTCCCAAGGTTTCGTTTATTCGGCATATACTACTTTACAAACTTTAGATTCGCCTCAATCAATTTGAAATTACACACGTGCCTTTAAATTTTTGTTAAAACCTAATATTACTGCTTAATTCGACGTTCCAACTGTTTTCACTGGTAATTGAGTACCTGAACCAGTTGTATATGTAATGGTATCAGCACAAATACTGATAAGATCATCAAATGGATTTCATTTCAATCTGTATAAATAACTGTGAGAACTTCTGTTACTGAACCATGATACCTTATCAAAGCATAAATCTAAACCCGAGCATAACTGCCGAACTGCATTTTACATGTAAACTTGTAAAGATTTTTTCTTTTTCTTTTCGCAACTCTTAGCCAGACTGTATGACAAGCAATTATTTCATTGTTATAGGCTGAAATAACAGTATCAAAATACCCGAACCGAGTGCATGTCTATGGCATCGAGGGAGGTTTTCCCATGCTTTTTGACATTGACGGCCGTGGCTCTGAAATTTATCCCACAGGTTAATTTTAGTTATTTAAAAAGGTCCTATGTAACAAGGAATACAATAATGCCTCTTTTTTTATTTTTTCTAAAAGGTACTGTACATACCTCCTAAGCAGTTTTCCTGAAGGCTCACCTGATACGTCCCTAGGATTTTGTTATTTATCTTAAATTTTTTCTTATACAGCTTACTTCAGGCATATTGTGGCTATACTTTTATCTTTTTTTATTGGGGCACTCTGTGTAAATAGCTGTCATTAATTATGTCATGTATAATGGCAGTTTATGCATTGTGGATGGTACCAGAGCTACTTCCCTCTTTCCTTCTTAAAGCAGGTGAGGTGTCCCAATATATACTAGGAGGTGCGGATTTAATGTTTCCCGGAATTAGTATACCTCAAGAGGGGTTGCCTAATTTCACAGAAGGTGAACCTTATTCAGTAAGGGTGCCTGGTAACCCTGCACCAATTGCAGTGAGTCTTTTCAAAATATATTCTCTCATTTAAATACTTACCATACCTTGTATAAGTTTGCAGCATTTCATTTGTTGTTCTTTCGTTAGGTGGGGGCCACATATATGAGTAGCGCACAAGCCATGAAAGCTGGTCTACGTGGCAAAGCTTTGCGAGTCTTGCACTATTACCTTGATTGTTTATGGCAAGTATTTTTAATATATATAACTTTTAAACATGCTATAGGTTTTTTCTTTTTGAATTCACACCGAGTATCTTTTTGTCTTTTCAACTAGCATGCCATTTCCATAAGCAAGTTTAAATGTCGTCAGATTAAAATCACATAGCCTCTTGAATTGTTAATGATAAAGGTGAGGCTGAATTTTGAGTTGCTTTGCATTGTCTTAGTTCGATCTGGGCTTGAAAGGAAGAGCCATTACGTGTAAGAGCTAAAATTGTCAACACTTGACATTCCCATACATTCGCTTGTTCTAATAAGAAAACTGGGTGCCATTTGCAAAAAATAGTCCAATATATGCCTTCAGTTATTGAAACTGCAAAATTAAAATTAGTCTAACTAAGTATATTTAGAATTACCAAATTGTTTTCTTAATCAATAATTTGTTGTCATATACTGTCTTTTTCAGGGGTTCTGTGGAAGCCCGTTATGTTCCAAACGCAGGATTTTTAGAGGATGTTGTTTTTGGTGACCCCACTCTTTCTCGACATCCTGATGACTCGAGTGAAATTGTGGAAGAAAATGATGAAGGAAACAAAGAGCTGCCGTTGGATGGTGATCAGAGGGCTGAGGCAGCTGAGGAAATGAGTGCTGATGTCAGCAGCATGCTGAAGGTATCAGAAAGTACTGCTGAAGATGATAAGAACAAAGAAGAGAAGGAGGAGCATGTTATGACAGTAGAGGAAATAGATGCCATGTTAGATAAGTGCTTATTGCAAGCACTGCATACAAGTGTTAAAGATAGAGATTTGCCTATGCCTGGTAGCACTCTATGGTACTAACTTACCTCTCTTTTAGGATATTGTCATATTTTATTTACTTTCTTCTGTCCTTTTTTTTACACAGAAGACCTGATACTTCATGATAAAAAAAACATTAAACCTTTTCTGTATCTGCATAGCCATATATGGATCATCAATGATATAACCAAAGTTAAATTTAAGCAATAAATGACTAAGTTTCCATTTTAACTCTTTATATTAACTCAGTCATTACAAGTTCATGTATACAGAATCTAAATTCTATTTTTTACACTTATTGTGTTTTAATTCAGTTTTGTCTTAGTTTAGCAAAAAGCTTGATGGAGTTATGATAAAGTTGCTAAATTTTGACGGCGGTGGCAAAAACCTCAACAATGCTTAATGTTAGATGCAAATGTGAAAAAAATGTTGTTGGTTGTTTGCAACATGATAATATGTTAGGAATTTTTTCTGAAAGAATAATTTTAATTTTAAGACTTAATCTGGTTGCTTTCTTGTTTGCTTCCTTAGTAGTATGCTTACATATCATCTCAAGATAGACAAATTAAAATTGTTGTTCGGGAATTGTTTTTATCAAAGTTGGTCATTAATGTATGCATCTTGGCCTATAGTTTCCATAATAGCTTGTCTTTCAATTTATTTTATACAAGGAGAGAGAAGATATGCAGTCCTATTACTGTTTTAATTCCTTTTGTTTGTTCTTGAAAGTAAGGCTCTCTTGCCAAGTCATCCTCTTGTACTTAGCATCAATTGCATTAATGATGTGATGTTTTTAAATTGACAGGTCACACCACATACTTCCCTGCAGGCCATCTGGCATTACTTTGGACATCAAAAAGTCGTCACACAAAAATTATCGAAGTGGTTGCAATCCAAATCTTCAGCCGGCCTGGTAAATTCCATTCCAAAAAGCTGCTTTTTATTGTTATATTGTACTCACAGGTTTATTCTGACTAGTTGTAAATTACGGTCTTATTTAGATATCAACAAAGGAGGATAAGCATAGGAAAGAGATTATGCTACTGCAAATTCACCATGGCCATGCTGATTATATGTCCTTCAGACCTGAAAAGAAGCCAAAAGAACCCGTCGATCAAAAAGACAATACTAACCCTAGTCCCAATAGTGATGCTAGCCATTCCGGAAAGTCACAACTCGAAATGATCGAGATTTACAAACCCACGACGCATGTTAATCCAGTTTTTGTTTCAGTTGGTGCTGACACCAGCAGATATTACACTGCATCAGAGGCTTCTGATGTGGTTTTCAGGTTTGTCAGAATATTTATTTTCTTAATTTTTATGCTACATCTTTCTACTTTTTTATGGTTTGATTGCACTTCACTGCCTTCAATTGCTGACGTGTTGCTATGGCCCCACCAAATTTGGAAAAATGCACTCGACTTCCTTTGACAATTGTCATACAATAGTTCCCATAGTCCATGTAATAATGGTCATACAATGGTTTAGCAAGTACCTTTTTTATTTGAATGGATGAAATTTCATCCAGTGGAGGTATCATAAAACGTATCCTACATGTTACAAATTATAATCAATTCGCTAATAGACAAGCATACAAAAATAGAAAATATGACAAAGTTGAGGGGTTTGGTGCAAATCCTTTTTTCCCCTTTGTGTTACCTCTTTGGTGATGTTGTGATCTTCTTTAGTAGTTATAACAAAAATTATACAACAACAGCTCCTGTTCGTCCTTGCTTTGATATTGTTATTAATTATTTTGGCTATTTATTTCCTTCAGCTATGTTGAAAAGGAGAATTTGGTCAAACCGACGGATAAATCAAAGTAGTTTTAGATGCAATACTGTGTGATGCCTTATACAAAGGCGCAATAAAAAAGGGTGGGGCCTACCCAACAGAGATTCACAAAAGAGATATCGGGTTGACATTTCTCGGCCGCATGCAGATCCACCACCATGTGGCAAGGGGATCTGATTCGGTGCTTAGGAAGGGGGCTCTAAAGCCGATTCAGATATTAACAGAGAGGAGGCAGGGCAATAAAAAGATGACACGGGTTTCGGGTCTGGAGACGTTTTTATTGGATCCAGATTCGCTAGCGTCTGAGCTGCAGAAGAAGTTTGCATGTAGCACCACTGTTGCGGAGCTTCCAGGTATTGAGGGTACTTTGGTCTTTTTTAATTGTTAGTTTTATGTTTTATGTTGCTAGGGTCTGAACTTTGAAAAATTTGAAACAGGAAAGAAAGGGCATGAGGTGCTAGTTCAAGGTGGTGTCATTGATAACTTGGCGAGACACCTAGTAGAACACTATGGCGTCCCAAAGAGATACATTGAGGTGCTTGACAAAACCAAGAAGTAAAAGAGTGTTTACTTCTTAATATGTGTTTTAGGACATTTTGATGGGAAGGGTGAAAATGCAAAAATGCCGAAATGATTTGGGGGAAGCATGCTGATTTCTGAGTGTACGGTTCTGGTACTTCAAGATTTTGAGGTTGTTTTATGGGTACATGGAGTATTTATTAAAACTTGATAGTGAATTGACATGGAAAAGCAGTTCAGTATTGTTTCATGCTTGCTGTGCTTAGTTTATCTTTTTTTTCATGATACGGTCCCAGATTTAGTATAACAACAACAACTGTAATGATAATATATTATTGAAAGAACGACTTCAAATTCCACGATAATGGACACATTAAATGTCTTTACAAAAGAAAGAAAGAAAGAAATGAGCAGGTAAAACAATAATTTTTAAAAAGAGAAACAAATCTAGATGTTTCACTTAGCCATAATCCATATTATTGCTGATGACCTTGGGCTTGAGCAAATCAATCCTTGAAATCTTGCATAATATCGAGTTGTATCGCATTCAAATGATTTGATCTCATCTCTAAACACTCTCCGACATCTCTCTTCATATTACAATTCTTTATATGCTTGTTATGGCCACTTGGTTTTAGAGCTAACAGTGGAGTTGCTAGGCACTGGGAAATCATGATGATTTCATATGGAACTTGTCTAAAATAAGAAATCCTGATAATCACTGTAGGAGTACTAGTGCATATAATACACCGCACGATGAAAACTTTCAATAAAAGCATATAAGCTATATCTTAACCAAAAATAAATAAAATAAAAGACTGCAACCTATATCATCACATATCAAAAGGAATTCACATCTTCCCCGTACCGTAAAAGGGAATCTTTTAGAATTACTTAATCTGGACCGTTCTTTTTAACTTGGCACAAATCTCAAAGTCCAATAATACTGCCCCTGTGCTAGTCTGAATCTCAAAGCAGCTGGGAGGACACTTGTCCTATCAAAAGAGCCCATATACTCAGGGACAGATCTACATGTATGTCAGGGAGTGCTAAATCACCTTAATGATTTAAATTTTTTAATTATGTACATTAAAAAATTTAATTTTTGTTTTTTTAAACTTTTATATAGTCTAGCCCCCTCATAAAATGACAAATGTGTGCTTGTAGTCTAGTGCTAAGAGTTCTATTGGTGTTTGTAAGGTCATGGATTCAATTTTCACTAACCACAATTATTTTGTTACATTTTTCACATATTATGCGTTTTATAGATTAGCCCCCTATTCAAATTTTCTAGTTCTGCCCTTGCATATATTGCTTACGGGTCTTTCCTAAAAAAAAAATAAACGGAACACATATAAGCATTTAAGAGCAAAGCTAGCATGTGTTGTGCTCACCAAGAGAGTTAGATGAAAACAACTCTAAAAATCTATCAGATTTGCTTCAAACGATGAATTCAAACTGTTTAAATCAATCTGCTTCATTAATGATGCATGTACATGATTTTTTTTTAAAAGATTCAAATTTATTTAATACAAAGTCGAGCAATAAAAAAATAAACATTTTATAAGTTACTTTATTATTTTATGTATTCATTTTTTATTATTTTTTTAACCACTTACTTTGTACTAAATGAATTTTAAAATATTTTACATGTGCATGTATCACTCATGATGCAGATCAATTTTAAGAATTTACATTCATGTTTTATAACCAATTCAATAAATTCATAAAATTGTACTCATCAAATTTTCTCTGTGGACATAACACACGCTATCAATCTACATCAGTCATCAGGCATATTGTTCGTTGGCTTTGTCTCCGACTTGGAATCAGAGTAGGTCCGATGTGCATCGGACCTACCTTGGTTCGATGGAGTGCGTATCCTTTGAGATATCTCATATTTGCGTGACCGACGTGTCCGGTGCCTATTCGGGGATAACGCAGGGGGCCAGTATTATTTGAGCTTTGAGATCCGTGCAGAACGTATTAAACGCTTGAGATATTCCAAAGAGTCACGCAAAATATGAGATATCTCAGAGGATGCAATTTCAGTTCGATGGTGTGATGACCATTCGACCTGCATCAAGATTCGTGTGCTCTGCATCAAAATACGTACAAGTCTGTATCAATTTCCGTGCACAGAAATCTTGATGCTAATTGTACAGTCGTAGAGCTAATTGAACCTAAATGTAGGTCCGATACCCATCGGACCTGCTCCTATCTCCTCCGACTTACCTATATCAACGAACGTCCGTCACATCACGCAGAAATATCAATCTTATTCTATAATAAGTGTAAACTAGCATAAAATTAAATTAAATTAAACAGATTGTTCGTTGGCTTTGTCTCGGACTTATCTATCAATGAGCGTACGTCACGTCATGCAGAAATATCAATCTTATTCTGTAATAAGTTTAAACTAGTATAAAATTAAATTAAATTAAATGATGAGACGTGCGTCTGGTGATGAGTGAACCGAGACAATATTATCTGGAGTCCAATCATCTGAAGTAACTCAAATTTTTTTTTAGTTTAGATCCAGACTATTCAACAAGGATGCGAATCAATCCGACCTCAGGTGAAATGGACGGAATGTTTTTAATATTCTCGCTTGATAGGCCGGTTCAGATCTAAACTCAAAATTTGAGTTACTTTAGGTAATATGAATTCATATTATCAACCCACAGTCAGCAGTCAGCACCCACTCAAAAAATTTGCATACTTAATACTTGCTGTGGTAGTGTGGTCACATTTATTGGATCCGAATCTTCTGCGATTCATCACATGTGTCTGCAATTTTTGTTTTTCTCAATTCAGTTGTCGAATTGTTTCGAGATACGTGCACAAAAAAATTAACTGTTTTGAAATACGTGCACAGAAAAAGTTAACGGCTGGATTTGAAAAAACCCAGTTGTACCTCTTTTAGAAGTTTAGGCTCGATTGCCAAATTAAAAGGTAATTGGGGCTGAATTAGGTCAGACTGATGCTTTAATAACCAAATAACGACTAAACTTATCCTTGGACTTGTGAAACTAAAATGGCCGAACAAGAGGAATTTCAGAGTTACTATTCACATATGAATGATCGCAGCGAATTTATTTCCCATATTTATTGATGCACGTGGGACTGCCTCCAAATCAGCAGGATTTTGTTAGTAATTCGCCCAAACTGTAATTAAGGAATTCAGAGTAGGTCCGATGCCCATCGGACCTACCTTGGTTCGATGGGTGTGATGACTATCCGATCTGTATCAAGATTTGTGTGCTCTGCATCAAAATCCGTACAAGTCTGTATCAATTTCCGTGCGCATAGATCTTGATGCTAATCGTACGGTACTAGAGCTAATTGAACCTAAATGTAGGTCCGATGCCCATCGTACCTACTCCTATCTCGTAATTAAGATACGAAAACAATGCAGATTTTTTTTTTTTTTCAGGAAGGTCTAACAACATGTTAACAAAAGAAAGCACGAGCAATTAAATAGCCTTCGTCAATTTCTAAGGGCCTGTTCGGATGTTTGGGTTCAAAATGGGAACTAATGGGTTTTTACGTCTAAATCCTTGGCCTGTTCGGATGCTTAGTTTTTTCCCGAAAAGTTCCTTCCTTTCTTCCCATGCTTCATCCCACACAACGTAAATTGATGGGAAATAAAAAATGCAGTCCGACTCGATTTTCATTTTCCCAAATCTGCTGTCTACTGCTTTCTCTCTCTCTTCAACTTCCTTTTCTCAATCTCATTTTCAGAGAGAAAATTTTTGCGCGGGAAATTCGATCGGGAGCGGGAGTGGAGGAGAAAGAGGCGGATGCGCAAGAAACTCGACGAGAAGAGCTGCTAACCACCGATCATGACTGGAAGAAGGTACAAATGTTAATTGATTTCATATATTGTAACTCTAGTTGCTTGAGTTTTCTGCATTGATTAGATTATTGGCTGTGTTAACGTGTTTCCAAGGAGCACAAAATTTCAAATTTCCTTTGGACTTTTTTCTTACCTGGCTGACTAGTTTGTACAAACTTCGATCCGGGAAAAAAAAGACTTCTTCTAGGTATTGGGAAGATTTGTAAATATGTTCCGAATTCAATATTTCCATCTCAGTAATCGTTAGGTTGGTTATTAGACTTCAAATATCTCCCAATATTGGGTACTGTTGCAAATTGATCAAATTTGGTAAAAGGAAAAAGGATAAAAAAAAGCTGAGAGACACATTTTTTAAATAATCGCTTATTTCAATGTTGTAAACGGGTGATGGGGGTACCACTGATAGATGGTCTAATTGGTGCATCTATTCCTCCTCAATCTAGTGCGTGCAATTGCATCTCTTTTTGGTGTTGCTTTCTTGCCAGTGGCCCACCTTTTGAAATTCTTTTTTTAGAGCATCTACATAAGGATTGCAGTATAAAAAATATCACGTTAGTCTGCATAGTTGGTGAGAGCGGCATCGGCAAGATCAGTATGGTTCATCTTGGTTCCAATGAAGAGTCTTCATTTTAAGCTTCAATTTGTCATCGCTAATTAAATAGGTAGTACTTCATAGTAGATGCATCCATAGAGTCAATTGCACTAGAGAGTCATAATTTTTGAAAAAGACAATGGCAGAATTTTTTATTTCGAGTAGGGTTTCATTCGTCATGAGAATCGTTATTTTGCTAGCTGAGACGCTTAAGCCACCTAAGTTGCTCCAACAAATTCAAATTTCTATGCTGTCACGAGAGCATCCAGATTTCTGTTGTACTTGAATTCCAAGAGAGGCATACAAAATATATTGATGTACCAGATTTCTACTGTACTAGATTTCAGAACTGTACCAGATTTCTGCTGTACTTGAATTTCTGTTGTACCATATTTTAGAACTGAAAACCTGATCCTTGTCAGAAGATATTTCCAGTCACAACTTAATCTTGTCATATATTTCTGCTCCTTTTTTCTCTCAGCTGAAAACCTTTATGATATATTTCTCCATTTCATGAAGATAATTGCAATCTCTAATCCTCATTGTGTCATTAGCTTAAAACTTTTTTGATATTTTCTTGTATGATATGTAGGTAACGGGAACGAGTCTCTCAATAGGGCTGCATGGAATGAGTTGCAAAAGGCATTTCTAGTTGAATTGCTTGTTGAGTTTAATAGACCTGGTACACGCTTACAAAATGCATGGAGTGGTGTTGCATGGAATGAAATGACACGAAGGTTCAAAGCAAAGTTTGTAGATTCAAATTTCTCGGTGAAGCAACTTAAAGAACAAGAACGTACTATAAGAAGGCATACAAAATCATAAACCGATTGAGAGATCAAAGCGGTTTTGGATGGGACCCTACAAGAAAAATGGTTGATGCTCCCGAAGAAGTTTGGGCCCCTATCTTGCAAATAGACAAAGAGGCTAAACGGTGGTATAATAAACCTTTTCCATACTACGATGACTTGCACAGCTTGTATTCTGGTATGAGCTCCTTTGAAATATATTGATGCCATACATTCATTGTTTATATATTACATATTTTGTTTTAAGTAGTTTAGCCTTTGATATCAAATTTTCAGGATGTATCGCGAATGGTTCGCGTCGTCGTGGAAGTAATTATTTTGCAAATCCTGAGAATCAAGTTTCTCTCTATGTAGGGCACTATCACATTTGTATATTCATCGTCATCATTGTCAATTCTTCGCATTTGGAAACGGATCCATATTTATAGTTTCTTACGGATATAGATATAGATGTGTGTGGAAGAGGAAATGAGAATTATTAAACAACATACATATATATAGGGATTTTGTCCAACGTTTGGAATTCAATTTCCTAACGACAATGATATAAATGTAAAGCAGCTTTGAATTCAATTTTATAAGGACCTGTTGACTGTTGTACATCCAACCTTTAGAAATGCAACAGCTACATCATCCAACGTTTAGAAATGCAACGGTTATATTTATAAAACTATTGATGGTTGCTACATCCAACTACCCAATTTTTATAAATGCAACGGCTACATTATCTATTTTTTTTTTTCAACTACTCAATTTTCTTAATGAAATGGCTAAAAAGTATTGAATGCAAATCATGTTCATCTAATTAAATACTTCTTATTTAACTATAAAAAATGTTACGACCCAAAAAAATGTTCATATTTTATAAAATAATAATTAAGAAGAAATATTATAGTATTTTTTAATCTATTTATTTAATTACATTATTGATAATATATTAATAAAGAAAATTGTATAATATCAAATATTTTAGAATAAAAATATAATTTCCCACAACTAATCCCACGGTATAACCAAACACTCAATTCAACACATTTCCAAAATTAATCCCGTGCGTACCCGTACCTGTGGGTTCCCCACTTTTTCAAAAGTGAGTTCCCATCCCCGTCAAATCCCATCCCGTGTAATTCCTAGACATCCGAACAGGCCCTAAAAGAACTTCCCTCTGTATGACATTGTTAAATTATATTCTCTTTCCTTTTTCGCAGAGAATGGACAGTAATACAAGCTAATCTGATCTTAGTTTTCAATTTTCTCAGTTTGAACTTTGAACGCTACTTTGTTGAACTATTGTCGGCAATCACATTTGTTTTTTTTTAGCAGATTTAATGATCCAGATATTTCCATCTTATTTTATTCTAAAGAGATGATTCGATATTACAAAACAGCTGTCAGTATGTTGAGCTATTTTGAAATAAATCATTCTGCAAGTTGCTTTGAAGTGCATTAAAAAAGTCAATGCCCTGTTTTCAGGCCCAGCCATCTCTATATCAATCATAGACGGATAGACCTCTTCTACAAGCTCAGAGCATTCGATCCACCTTTACACTGAGAAACAGAGAAAGAGAAACAAAAGAAATTTTAAAATGGCCAACAAACCGCTATCTCCACCTATGCCATGGATGGCACGTCTCCAAATCGCGCTCCTAATTGGTGTTACTGATGCGGCACGTCGCAAAGATGGCACCGTGAATCGTCGCCTCCTCTCCATTGTCGAGCCCAAAACCTCTGCGAACCCGAAACCGGTTGCCGGTGTGTGCACTTCGGATGTAACTGTTGACCAGACCCGCAACCTATGGATCCGCATCTTTGCGCCATCCGATTTGGTAAAAGATGAAAAGCTCCCTATTGTCATCCACTTCCACGGTGGCGGGTTCACCTTCTTTTCTCCCGCAACAGGTCCGTATGATTGTTTTTGGCCGCAGGATTTGTCGTGAGATACGTGCTGTGGTGCTTCGGTGAATTACCGGCTTGCACCGGAGCACAAGTGCCCAGCGCCGTATGATGATGGGATTGACGTGTTGAGGTTTCTGGATTCGGGCGGGTTGAGTTCTGTTGGGATATTATCGGGTTTGGATTTGGCTTTTGGGAACTGCTTTCTTACCGGTGATAGCGCCGGAGGGAACATCATACATCATGTCACCCGGCGGTGGGCTGCTTCTGTTGATAGCTGGGAAAAGGTAAGGTCATAATTTTTTTTTTTTTTTTTTGTATTAGAAATTTAGAATGAATTCAAATTGAGAAAGAAATTAAGGTTATACATGAAAAATCCTTTTCTTTTTTCCATAGGGCAAATGTGTATTCCTAATTTAGCAAGCACAACATTTGGAAACATTACCATTTGAGTAGAATTATATGTTTTTCTTTGAAAGGTGAGGATCAAGGGAATCGTGGTGCTCCAACCATACTTTGGCAGTGAAGAACGAACAGAATCCGAGCTTCGCCTCGAGGGCGTCCCGGTAGTTTCCATGGCAAGAGCCGACTGGGGATGGAAGGCCTTTTTGCCAGAAGGGGCCGATCGAAATCACGAGGCGGCACATGGGTTCAGTGATGCAGCTGAGAAGCTCGAAGACGGAGTTTCCGCCGGCAATGGTGGTGATCGGAGGGTACGATCCGCTCCAAGATTTGCAGAAGAGGTATTACGAGATGCTAAAGGCGCGAGGGAAGGTCGCCAGATTGTTGGAGTATTCAGATGCAATCCATGGTTTTTATGTGTTTCCTGAATTTGTACAATCGGGGCAGGTGATTGAAGAGATAAAGGCATTTATCAAGGAACAGAGAAGCTTGTGAAATCATGTATGTTTCATTTCTTTAAACACATGATACAGATACAATGTTTCCATGTTTTTTTCAGAAGATCACAATAAAAGGTGCAATCCAAATTACAAATTAAACTTTTTTTTGCGTGCATGTGAGAATTGTGATATTAAATAAAAAAATATCATAATCTATTATTGAAACACACACCGATACACCCACGCGAGGAACGTGATGTTAAAAAAAGCATGGTAGTTTCGGAAAATTGTTATTATACAGAGATTGAAACTAATAAAAAGCGAAGTCGTAAGCTATATCTTGAGTGATATATTATTTTTATCAAATCATTTTGTCACTGTTAAATCAGATCTGGTCTGAAATTTTCAGCGTTTTTTTTCATAAGGAAGTATGCATTTACGCTAGAATTATTGTTTCCATACTTTCTCTTGATCAATTATAGGACCAGAAAATTTAAGGTAAAATTCTTGTTTTCTAACTTTTCTCTGTTGAAAGAACGCTTTATAACTTGTAAAATAGACATCAAGTTACAATTGTTTGGGCCTCCGTTTTTTGGGTCAATTATAGGCCCAGACAGTATATGGGAGCCCAAGAGGCCCATAAGTTTCTGTAGTAGAAGACTTCAAATAGCCCAAGCACGATTTTTCTGTTTATTAGAAAAAAAACCAAAATAGTTTTTGCTGGAAACATAACCATGTCATTGATTTTCGGAAAAAAGAAGCTCCACTGACACCATTGCTCGGCGGTGTGAGATGAGGGGAGAAGCCATTTTCTGACCCGGCCCGCTAGTCCAGCCAACAAAGGATTCCCACACCCAGTTCCCAAAAGCACCAATTCTTCTATTTCAAATTCTTTTTTTCGGACTCGAACCCCTTTTTCGGAAATAAATCTACTGTTAGGACATAAAGGAACTTGGTAGTCCAATCTCAAACCGTTAGTCTTTTTTAAGATTCGCACAGGAAAAAATTGAAATGGTTGGAATCAAATAACAGATTTATTTCCACCTTTCTCTCTCCTTCTCCCTGAAACCAAACTCCTCTTCCAACGACCTTTTTTTTCTTATTCTTTCAAAATACTTACTATTATCCAGTCCGCTTGTACTATAGTTGGTGGTTCGTCCAAAAGAGTTGGAAAAATTTTCAAATCTGCAATTTTAACAAAGTAAATGTCTTCGAAAATCCGCAGAATAACGTCTCTCATCGTACAATCGGCCGAATAACGTCTCTCATAGTAATTCTAGCAATTCGAGTTCGAGTTCGAACTAATTTCGAATCGAACTGGTTCAAAATTGAAGCAGGGTTTTGAACTGAAAAAAATAGTTCGAGTTTGATTTGGTGCAATTCGAACAATTTTAAACCAAACTGGTTCGAAATTGAAGCAGGGTTTAAAACTAAAAAGAAGAGTTTCAACCGAGTCAGACTCAGTTTGAGTTCGATTTGAACCAATTTTGAACCGAACTGGGTTTGATTCGTTTTAGAACTGAGCTAGTTGATTCGTTTTGAACTGTATTTTTTCGAATCAAACTAAATCGAATTACGAGTTACGAGCTACGAGCTTTTTGTACACCCTGTACAAAACCCTGTACTTTGTACAGGTTGACTTTCAGCGTGGCAAACCGTGCTGCATTTGTGGCCGGATCGACAAACACTTACACCTCACTAATAGTTACGATGAAAAATATTATTCCTCACCTCACTGTCACTTTTAATGCGGTGGAACTAGTTTTATGAAAATCGAACGACAAGGTTATGTGTTCAGCAGAAACCATTTTATTTTTTCTAAATAAAAGAATCACCAAGTACAAAAGGGCTTCATCCCCAAAGCTTGATTTAACAATCCATGAGCAGGGAACATCTATTTAAACCATTATTAAATAAAGAATTAGAGATCAATGAAGAATTCATATCAATTCATAACCTAAGGTGACAAAATATTTCTGTTAGATCTCAGTCGTCTGATTAGAATTTCACATAATATTACTGGGAATTGCATTTCATCTCGAGGTCAAATTTACCCGGATTTTGCATCGGACGACGATCACAATCTAACGTAAATTTTCTTTACTTTATAGGATATTGACTCATCAATAAATGGAGTAGAATTAAGATGTCTTTAAGCTCATCAAATTTCTTGAAAGCTTAATTTTAAATTTTTTGAATTAGTTTTAAACGACAATATAAATCGTCAAAATCGATCTACTTCACGAGTAATACGTTTACTTGCAAAATTTATAAAATTTTCAAATTAATTTAGTATAAAATCAACCGTTTAAAAATGATGAAAAATGATGAAAAATGAAATGCATTAAAATAATTTATAAATTTTCTTTTTGCCGCTTGACTCTATGGTAAATAACTTCGAAAATTTAAAATTTAAAATTTTGATTTGTCATTTTGAAGTCAATTTGATAATTTTGAATTAAATTTATAATTTTTTTTTGATAACTTAGAAACTTTTAATTTCTACTTGGAATATTTTCAAATAATTCTTTCTAACTATAATAATCACCAGTAGTTTTCGCTATGGTTGTAGCATCTCTTTCTTACTCAGTTCAATATGAATATCGAAAGACATTCAATATTTCAGATGATATTCAACCTTAATATTAGTTCGGTTTTGAGACATTTTGAAATATTTTTTTTTTGTGCAAGATGCTTTGAAGATGCATGCACCAACTACAGGTTAGACTGGTGCATTAAAAAATAAATCCCGCGATTCATAAGATCTATATTACAAAGACATTTGTCTTTTCGGTGAGATATTTTGAAATAATATTTTTTTTGTCAAGTTGCTTTGAAGATGGAACCAATTCTATGTTAGACTTAGTGCCATTACAAAATCAATCCGGCGATTTCTGATCAAGCTATCTCTGTGTGGATTTAAAGACCCCTTCTACAAGCTTCACAACATTTAATCTACATTTACACTGAGAAACAGAGAAAAACAGAGGGAGAAAATTTAAAATGACTAACAAACCGCCATCTCCACCTATGCATGGATGGCACGTCTCCAAATTGCGGTCCTAATGGCTGTCACCGATGCGGCTTTGAAGATGAATGCGTATTTTTTTAATATTGAACAATTACTTTTATAAAAATAAAAATAAAAATATATAAGTGTGAAATAAAACATAAAATAATGTAGCGTTTACAGAACGATTTTGGTTAGAAGTAATCAATTTATATTAAAATACACAATCACTTGATCATTTATTTATTATGTATGTATTAAAACAGAGTAGAACTAGGGTGCCTTTAAGTTTATCAAGCCTTTTTGTAAACTCAATTCTAAAATCTATCAGATTCACTGCAAATGACGAATTTAAACTGTTGAAATCTATCTACCTTACGAGGTATGTGTCTACATGTAAAAATTTAAATTTTCGAACAAATTCTGTATAGAGTCAAGTGGTCAGAAAACGTTCAAAAAATAAATACATGAAAATTAATTTATAAATCTTTTAATTTTGACTACTTGACTTTATACTAAATTAATTCGAAAGTTTAAAATTTTTGCATGTAGACACATCACTCGTAAAGTAGATGGATTTTAATGGTTTAGTTTATCGTTTAAAGCCAGTTCGATAGATTTTAGAGTTGAGTTCACAAAAGAACTTGATGAAATGAAGAACACCCTAGTTCTACCGTTCTACTCTTAAAAACAACTAGTTTATTGTTAAAAAAATTAATTAAGTATTTGCATGTACAATATATGTATACAAGGAAACTACGTATTAAATATATTCAGAGCTAAACATATACTAGGGGTGAACCTCGCTTTGCTTCGGCTGTGACAATTGAGATTTAACCGAAATATTTTATGAAACTATTAGTTTACATATATAATTAAATAGAACATATTGATGTATAACAAAGCAAAAGCGATACATAAGCAGGTCAATAGTGAGTACGAAAGAAATATAATGATCTTTCTGACTTTGACAAATTAATTGTGATTTAACACAAACTCACAAAGTGATACCTAGATACGTGAAAAACATAGGCAGAAATCGAAGCACGTATTAGACCATGAAAGAATGCAAAAAAAAAAAATGAAGTAAATAACAGTCCCGTGTGGGAATACTCTCTTCTACCTACAATTTCCAGTTGATAGATTAGTATGTCTTTCCGTTTCAGTATAGAGAAACTTCCTCCACAAAAGAATTTTTTTTTTTTATAAAACTAACAAAAATATTCAAATATATTAGTTTGATTGGTTTCTATATATTTCTATTCATGCCGAGGATCAAATTATTACATGTGTCATATATCGCACAATTTTTTTAATTTCAAGTGTGCTATTACTTCTATCTCACTGCTTAATACTGAATTGTAAGGGGAGGGGTTTGGGTGCTGATCTCAACAACTCAACACGAATCTTGATAAAATACAATCCATCCGACTCTGGGCTGCACGTGCAGCGCAACAGAGGATCTGAATTCCTGAGACTTGTTTAATCTTCTGTCCAGCCCTCCATCTCTTCAGATCTGAACTGGAACTGGAATGTTGCAACCATGCAAAATACAACTGAATGGTATCAAAATTATGAAAATTGACTCTTAAATAAGACCAGAACTAATTGAACGACAAATATGCTAGAATTGAATCAAAGCCCTAAATTTACAGGGAAATCTTTATGAAATGTCCTAACTTATTGAGCAGCCCAATATAAAACTGAGTGTTGTTAGAGTCGAAATAGATATCACGAAATATAGGTACCAAACTGATGCAACTCAAGTATCATATCTGACTGAATCCCTATTGGAAATCTAGGTTAGTAAAGTAAATTCAATTTCTGTGAAAACTAAAAGAACTCTGACACCAAATTTTAGCATCTAGATATTACTCAATTGAGTTTGTTCATCAGTTGCGAGTGTGTGAACCATTACAATTGATAGTTTTCTCAAATTGGAAAAGAAGAACAAATAAGATAGCAATGAATTACTAAAAGTATTCTACTTGAAATAAGAAATAGTAATTCCGATTACCTTTGAAATTTGTCAAAGTGAAACATATGTATGTGGCAGTTGAGTCCAATAAAGGTGCTAGATGAGTGTTGATCAAGCTTCAGTCGAGAAAGTCACTGTAGAAGAGACGACAGTTTTTAGTAGGCCTGAAATTTGAAAAAGGTCAAGAGAGTATCATCAATAAAATGATTGGAACATTATACTTCTGGAGAGGGACTACAATATCCATTTTCATTTATAAGGATATAATAATCCTGATTAATTGATTTAAGGCAATAAAGGGAAATTTGAAACAGTACAGTATCCATTTTCTGTGTGTAAATTTGGTAAATACACATAGCAGGACTATGCCATATAAGTGTATGCATCTTGATATGATTATGTGCTTAGGGTACAATAGTATTGCACAATGATATAATCTATTAGGTACTAAAACTCTATGTATGCAAGCAGTAATATAAAATACATTACACTGTCATCTCGGCAGCTTAATCATTAAGCAAAAAAAAAATTAGTATATAAAGGGATTTTAAAGTTTTTATCTGCTTAAAACATAAGGGTAAAAATAGCAGATTCAAGGCTAGTTACATATACCTAGAATGTAAGATATTTATAACATTATCTGATACACTGGTAAAACGCCCATGTACCAGTAATGTAAACCACCCATACAATCAGTACTATATTTTTATACACCATGAGATATGATTTGTATGAGCACTCCACTCACGGCTAAATTGGGGTGATGCCCATAACTGGAATCCATAGCATACCTGACAAAATTAACATTACTTATATGGGTTACTATTGCTATTGCTATTACACCATGAGATATGATTTCTATGGGTTACTATTGCTATCTTTTTTTTCCTTCCTACTCCATAGCATACCTGACAAAATTAACATTACTAATATATGAGACTCTGGGTGCACAAATAAGCATAAATTAATATTATTTGAAAATTTAATAGACTTAAAATAAAACATCAATAAAAGTAAAAATATGATAACCGGATAAAATTCAATGGAAATACGGAAAAGAATAGATGTTAGTTCACTAATGACAGGTTTAAAGTAAAAAAAATTAAATTAAATTAAAAAAAAAAAACAATACTATTTCAAGAATGTGATTCCTCTAACTGCAACTTGCTCATCTGACTCTCTTGAATCAGGTTTTCAGTATACATCTTCATCATTTTCTATTTGTAAAATGAATATCTTCATCATTTTCTATCTGTAAAATGAATAATTGGACATGACAACTTATCAGTGATACATATAAATTTCATCCTTACTCGGAAAATGATTGTTTCAAAAATACAATATAAAGAATATCAATATATGTACCTGAGAAAAATAAATCCCGGGGAGAAGAGCAGAATACTCGGTTATTATTCTCCTTTTGTCACATGGGTGCATGCCTTGAAAGGGGGAGAAATTTGGTTGTACCTTCCTATTTTTGACAAAAATGAGGCAAACCCTAAATCAGAAGAGGAAATAAATCGGGTGAAGAGCGAAATCGTTTTAGAAAAGAAATTGAAGAAGAAAGTACCTTACCGTAGAACAGGAACAATAGTCGCAAAAGAAGGCACCTCAACAGAAAAACGAAGTGCGGTTCATTGAAGAAGAAACTAAGTGGAGGCAACGGATCGGACGGTCCAGATCCGACTGTTCGAACTCAATCCCTTGATCCGACTATTTGCGTCGGCAGTGACCATCCAAGGATGCGTCGGATGGAGCTGGATCTTCACGAACTGAGCAGAGGGACAATATCATGTAGATCCAGAGTGGTATTGATCTTCGTCCTGGGTTTTGGAGGATTGGGATTGGGATTCAGGCGGGGATTCGTTGGAGGAAGGGGGAGGGAAAAGGGAGAAGTCGGAGGAGAAAATGAGGCGGAGGGAGGAAAGGGAGGAGTGGTGGGATTGAGGTTTGGGCCATGGAGCGGAGGAGGATCGGAAAGGGAAGCGACTGCCAGAAGGTTCGAGAGAGAGTAGTTTTAGGACGAACTTTCGAGAGAGAAGCTGAACGGTGAGAATAGCGGAAAGGAAGGAAAGGAAAAAATATCGATTCGCTGAAAAATGAGCCCATCTGTCAGAGGTACTATTCACGAAACTGTTCACTCCCGGTTCAAATTAAGATATAAGATAGATTTCCTTTATATTTTTAATCGATGTTACCGAGGAAGTGATTGATTTGTGTTGAAATTTTAAAACTATCATATCGGTTTCAATAGTTCGATTCAATTTAAAAGAAATATTTCTCCAATAGGACTGCAGCAGATTGTGCGTTCTATTATTTTATAATATGCAAAGATTTTAAGCCAAATCTTGCTGTCTTTTTTTTTCTTTAACAACCCGTAGGCAAATAAGTCAATTTAGGATACAGTATTCGTTGCTGGTGTCACTTTAATAGAAATTGGAGACTAGACTTCTAGATATTTCATACCAAAAGAAAGGATACAGTATTCGTTGGAAATAGAAAATCCTCAAATAATAAATGGCTTGCATGTATAAATGCCTTCCATCTCCTAACCAATCTCAGTAACCGTAACTATCATATTCATATTTTGTCTCTCTTCTTCAATCATTTCATCATGGCACCTTCTATACCCCTGAAAGCCAGAATCCAACTCAACCTCTTCAGCTTCATCACGAACCGCGCAATCGGGCACGATGACACCGTCAACCGCCGTCTCCTCTCTTTTTTCGAGCCTTTAGTTCCTGCCGACCCCAAACCCAAATCCGGAGTCTGCTCCACTGATGTCATTATCGACTCAACCCGAGACCTCTTCGTGCGCATATTCGTCCCGTCCATGAATGAAGAAAAAGCCGAAAAGCTCCCTCTAGTTGTTTATTTTCACGGGGGTGGGTTTGCCTTTGGATCACCCCATTTGGTTTCGTATGACGACTGGGGCCGCAGGATGTGTTCCGGATTACGTGCGGTGATTGCATCGGTTAACTACAGGCGTTCCCCGGAGCACAGGTGCCCGGCGCCTTACGACGACGGTGTTGATGTGTTGAGGTTCTTTGATTCGGGGTCTCGGGTCCGTTGATATCTTGTCGGGTTTGGATGTGGATTTGGGGAGTTGTTTCCTTGCCGGGGATACTGCCGGTGGAAATATTGTTCATCACGTGGCGCGTCGGTGGGCTGCTACTGTTGACAGTTGGGAGAAGGTATTTTTTATACAAAAAAAAAAATCTAAAAGTTAGTTTTGTTAAAAAGAAAATGTGAGGAAAGATGCTGTTATGTATACAGCTAAGAACACATCTGTATGGGTCAGGATCCTGGGACCCAGTCCTGTGTAAGGGTCTAATTTAGGAGATAGGAGTAGGTCCGATGGGCATCGGACAATTAGCTCTAGAACCGTACGATTATCATCAAGATCTATGCGGACGGAAATTGATACAGACTTGCATGGATTTTGATATATACACACAAATCTTAATGCAGATCGAATGATCATCACACCCATCGAACCAAGGTAGGTCCGATGGGCATCGGAGCTACTCTGATTCCCTAATTTAGAGAGAATTTTCAATATATTACTTAAACATTCTAAATGACTTATTTTCTTATCAAACTAGTTAAATTTTTTATCTCTTCATTTTAAATTAAAAATACTTTCTTGTTTCTCTAGCAAAACACTCAATATGTTATTTCTGCCTTTTAAATTAACACTTTTTTTATATCTCTTCAAAACACTCAAATCTCTTATTTTTCCCATTTTAAATTAAAATTTTTTCTATTTTTCTTATGTTCGTTAAATATGAAACTTATAATATAATTAATTATTTAGAACAAAAATATTGTTGCGTATTATCAAACGAATCTTTTCAGATTTCAACTTTGTTTATGCTTTGTGATGCTTTTCACACTTCATACCATCTTTTCTGATGATGGTTGTAAGCCTTCTCAATAAATATCCAAGTGTGCGTTATTTTCAATCACCGTCAAACACAAGTATCTATACAGACTGGGGCATAACTAGAAAATTTATACAAAATAATTAAAATTTAGAATGCATAATATAGTCGGAGATTGAACTCAAGTCTCTATAATAATAAATTAGAACTCAACCACATGAATAAAAATATTTTGTCCTAACAAAAACATTAGTCTCAACTCTCAAGTCTCAACCCTTGCATATCAAGTTTTGACAAACTACAAATCTGAAAATTTTGTACCATTCAAATCAAGTGATTTTTTTACATATCTAAAAAAATGGTAAAAAAATTCTAAAAAATGTAAAATTTGGTTTGCAAGTACATATTCGGATGGAGATCATGTTGAACGGTTCGGATCGACCGTTAGGATTTGAAAACTCAAATTTGAGCCGTAGCACGAAGGTCCTCTATATATTGAGCCGTAGCAACCGTAGCCAACTTCTATTCAACCACATGAACTCAACATCAATCGCTGATCCAATGGTCACACTAGCAAAACAGTAAAATTTTCTGGACCAATGGATCAGCGATTTTCAAAGTGGCTTAATAAATAGTAAACAAATTTCAAAAATGTAAAATTTGGTCTCCAAGCACATTTCAATATAGAGAACAACTTGAACGGTCGGATCGACATTTTGAATTTTGAAAATCCGAAAATGAGCGCAAAACACAAGAGGTGCTTTAATTTGCAAAGCATGGTAGCCTATCTCT
>JAJGRX010001209.1:0-55868 GCA_025461125.1 Carex kokanica | reverse complement strand
ATTGTGTGGTAGTCGTCTCAGAAGACAACCGCCACACAGTGTGGCGGTTTACTGTAGCATTTTTTTTTTTAGATGTTTAGTATGTAGAGAATGAGAATGAGAGGTATCATCTACATCACGAATATGCCATTGCGAAAAGGAACAAACGAAAGGAAAAAGGAAACAAAAAGTTTATTCCTCGTTTTTTGTAAGTTCAGTAGGGGTAAATCACGAAAAGGTCTAGATGTTAATTTATAATCTAAAATTCCAGAAAGATTTAGAATGCCTATTATTGAACATATTTAGCATAACCATGATGAATTTGTTATATATGCATCGTGCATTTATGGCACAATTATTAATAAAAGATCTAGGCATTATTAGAATAACACTCATATATATATATAATCAAGCTTTTCGCTATATATGACCGTAGTACATGTACATCTGTTAATTAAACGTACAAGAATCGGTACCACATTTTTTAACACATGTCACTCCTCTCAGATCAGACGATATACAACATTACAACATGGTTGGTGCAGAAATGTTTCCTAACAAGGCGTCCGTGGTACAAAATGGAGCAAACTATATTAATTGGTTGGTTGATAAAAACATCTCTAAGAAGATTTGGTGACATCAAATAAAAATTGAAACCTATATTCTCCTTTACAAAAATAGTTTTGAGCATTTTTTTTATTTTAGATGTGCAATTTTGCCAACCAAAAATTAGCAAAATAAATCATCTAATCAAAATTTAAGACCAAAACCTACCACTAGCATATATATAAGCATTCTTAATGCATAGTTTAATTGAACAATAAAAAAATGCATAGTTTAATCTTTGATCTGTCCTAGATACATTATATATACTCTACAAAGTACCATATAGCACACAATTATATACATATATTATATATATGTGCTTGTTGGCTCTCTACCATATTTTTTGATAAAGTGTTTTTCTACCTATCTAAAAAAAAAGTAAAAAAATTCCAAAAATATAAAATTTGATCTACAACTACATTTTCATATGGAGATCATGTTGATCGGTTCAGATCGATTGTTTGGACTTCAAAAATGAAAAATTTGATCCATAGTACAGACCATTATGCGCTATGCATAGTACCATAGCCTCCAGTAAATTCAAAATATATAGAACAGCAGTCTTGTTTTATCAATCCTTGTATTAATTAGGGGAAGCAGCCTGCAGCCACCAGAGCTCTTGACTGAGACAGTGGATCTTTATCAGAACTGATATGCCAATCAACTTTTTCTCTCTCTCTCTCTCTCTCTCACTATCAATCCCTTTATCCCTTTTCAGTGTTAATAAACTAAAATTACATTAATTTTTGGTTTGTACTTAATTAAATTAAGTAGGTTTAAACCCATGATTAGTGAGGTCAGATTAGTTAAAACTTGTAAGGTTCTATAATTTGCAGTCGGGGTTATATACCAGTACAGAATTAAAATGTTATGAATCAAAATTCATCCTGGTAAAGATTGCTCTTCAATAAAAGGCAATAAAAGGTGTCTGTCTAATACATACTGAACAGCTGGTAAACTTCAGTTTAGTCCCTGTTGTTCCAATTTGTATAAATTATTTCAAATGTTCAATTTAAGTTGATATTTGCCCAGTTTAACTGGTTGATGAACAAGCAGCTTCCTCTTGACGGCCACTTTGAGCCCAACAATGTCAAAATGGTAAAAGTGTTTCCTTTTATCATTTTTTAAGATGGCTTTAAATTTATCTTTTTAAATCTTCTAATTAATCCATGTGCCTTTTGATTTTTTTATAAACCTTTTAGATTGTGTTGGTAGCTGATGGTACCAACCTTACTTTATCTCCTGACATACAAGTTAATATTTTTAAATCATCCTTTTATGTGACTACTACTATTTACCTTTTTTTTGGTTTATATTTTAATTTTGTGATGATACAGTTCAACAAGCACACAGCCAGATAGTGGATAGAGAGTTAATACAGGAGGACCAAAACGTAAAAAGAGAAGAGAGAAATCCAGAAGCAATCTTCTCGCCAGCTCAATGTCCATGACAACCGTGCCGCCGCCGCTAGCTGTCTGACGGCAGTTCAGAACTGGTAATATCTTTTTTCTTGTAAAAGTTTGTCGATATCAGTTTTTTCCGTACCAACTGATACACCATGATTGTAGTTACCCCAATTTTTCCATTCTGGTAACAGTGTTACTGTCATGAGGTCGTAGAGTGTTAATTTACGTGAGATGATCTTAAAAAACAAGTTTGAAATTGTTCACTTAGACAATAGTTATGTATTTTAATTTGGAATTACACTAAATTCATAATGTTTCACTAACCCTACTGTTAATAGTGATTTTCAGCACTTTACCTAATAGAAGAAGTATATATATATAAATAGCAGGTGAGAGATATGTGTTGATTCTTTCTTTGTTGAATGATGCCATTTTCTTTTATAGTATGCCTTTATTTCGTTGCACAAGTGATTTCTCATTGACTGGTTTTGTTAATTTTATTTTCCTTTTCAATAATCGGATACACATTCAATTTTATCTTTACTTTTTCTTTTTCTTTTTTTTGTGAACTTTTCATAGGTGAATGTCAGGCTTCGATTTATATTGAAAGTGGTTCAAGTGGATTTAGATTCTCTGAGGCATGGCAACTTGTTATAATAACATGTTGCTCGACTCTGACAAACAATCTGACAAGTCCAAATTAAAAGAGTAAAAAAGTATTTTAATTTCTTATACGAGTATGCCAACGGGCTTGTCTACCACAAAAAAAAAAAAAAAAAAAAAAAAAAAAAAAAAAAAAAAATCTTATACGAGTAATGATGGAGGAACAAGACATGTTTGTTGTGTTGAATCCCTTACAAGTTACAAGTCATATTGACGGTGTTGTTTTGATTTCATACAGTGCACAGATTCATTGTCTCAACTAACACTACAACATATATATCAGAAATGTTGAATCCCATATTGACCCAACTTAATTTTCTTTTTCAACGTCGATCATATACGCAATGCTCGTGAGAGAAGGTTGCTCATGAGCGTTCATATGTGCCAGCTAGCAGGTACAAATCAAACGACAAGTCCATTCAGTGATGTGAATTTTCCCAATTTTTTGAACAGATATATCCATCTTCATGAGCTTGAGCTTGTAGCCTAGGCCTACTCTTTGCCACCCTGTGCCATATCCCGCAACGGCACCCTATAAACCGACTAAATGTTTGCGAAATTATGCAAACATGATGAATGCCTCAAGGTAACCAACTCCTCAGCCATAAAAATCTCCCAAGTAAAACCATTTCTTATGAGGTCAGCTGGGTTCCTTTTTGTTCTAACTTTAAGATGTACATCTTTTCAAACAGATCCTAATTGTTCCATGTAAGTACATCACATTAATACAGTTGCAAGCTGGAAGCCATTTGATCTTGATCAGCATAAACCTGAGTTCAAACAAGATCAGATCTTACAGAATGTGTTTTTGTTGTTTCTTTTTCAAAATACAGATTCTTCACAAGCGTGCATATGAATATATTTAAATGAAAACACACTCTTTGATTTAAATTCAGCAAATAGCCTGAAGCAATGTCTAACATTTATTTTCAACTAGGTTCTAAGCCTAATTAGGCCTGTTTTAATTAAGCCAACAACCACTCACAAAGAGAAGCTTTGGCATACACCAGAAATAGAAAAACCAAGAATTAAGCCGGTCAGGAACCCCACTGCAAGTCTAAAATTCTAATCCACAAATCACGATCACTAGAGTTCTGATAAAAAATCTACAAAGCACCAACTATACTACAAACCATCAAATTATTTGGTCAGAGATGGACACGGCACACTGTCCCAGCCTTGCTCTCTTGCTCTTTTTCTCGTCATCAGATGTCTGAGATAAACATCAAATGTCATAATAAGACCCGAAATCATAGCAACTGGAAAACTTTAGAGGATAAAAAAAAAGAGCGAGAGAAGAGTAGACTTACAAGGTAAGGGATATGTAAGGGAACGAGAACCCGTTTCGATGACCCGTCCAGCTAAATCTTTTGCAAGGCCAGTCTGTTCTAGCTGCGAGCAAACTCGTTGAGTACCTATATTACATTATAGTCATCAAATATGACTTAAACGCATACTTCAAGCACATACCCCCTCAACTGAATATACCAAAAATGCCCTGAAAATGCCAACTAAAATGGAGCATCTACGAACAAAGGAAATAAATATATTACACCCCTTCCCTATGGAAATGCCCTGAAAATGCCAACTAATTGTTTCCGATGGGCTTCGGAACCAAATTCGGTCCAATACCTAGGTCAGAGCCGTCCGATTTGCATCAAGATTCACACCAATCATAAAATTGCCCCGCACGAATCTTAATGCGTATCAGAAGGCACTCAGATCGAGCATCTGACCGCAGCACACTTCCCTTCCCTTTTCATGCAAATGAAAAACACTTCCAATTTCTGATTTTAAGTTCCAAAAGGAGCAAGCAGAAAAAGTAAAAGCAACTGTCCTTAGGTTAAAAAAGTACTACCTGATTTCTAATTGCTCCAATCAGCATGTCTTCACAGCCAGAAGCATGCACTTCTAACAAACTGGGGCACGGAGAAGCAGCCTCTCTGGAAAAAAAAAAAGATGGAGGGTACTTTTAGTAAATCTGACATTATTTGATGGTACTTTTAACCACTGAGGAAGAGTAAGTGACCTGGATGGAGGTTAGTACAGGAGTTGAGATTTAGGTCTTCAAGCTCTGGACAATTTTACATACAAACCCTATAAGCAACAGAAAAACACAACATCAATAATTTTTGCTAAGGAATCTAATAAGTCATGCAAGTTCCACATTTTGTTCCTAAAATTCAATTATGGATTTTGTTGTATAGAATCGAATGTTATCTTACTTCCAAAGCAGAGCAGCCCCAAAGACTGAGTTTTCTCAAATTAGGATGCTCTATGATCAGCTTTTGGTACGACTTCTTTTTCATGGGGCTTAATTTCTGACATTTCCTAAGCCCGTCGGTTTCTCCCATACATTGTATCTTCTTCTCATTGGTTAGAGGATTAGCAACACATATGCTCATTCCACAGTCCAGCAGTTCAAGATATGGCAGAGTAGCAGCAAGCTGGACCCCACCTAAAATTTAGAAAAATATTTTAGAAGAACCATACAAAATAGATCCAAAAGAAATCGGTACAAGAAGGATCTCAGGCATCAAAATTTTCAAGGTTTTGCAGGGTAGACATGGAAAATTTTCCTAAAGAACTGTCATTTTGGGTGCTTAGCTGAGGTTTTATTTTCAACTGCACACAATTTGTTCACATCAGACCCAAGTTTATAGTGACTGCAAGAATACTTTCTATAAACATACAGTAAGTGAGATCTTTACTTGAGGTAATATTTGGGCAAAGGGCGAGGAGAAGTTTGGAAAGGGTGTGTGGGGATAAGCTTTGCATATCATTCCAATTCCACATCAGTAATGCTGGATCTGAAAATAAAGGGAAAAAAACAGTTTAAGTCGTCTTGACTTTACATAGAAATTATAATATATTCATTAGTAACAAGGACAGGCAGGTATATTGTCTTATACTGGCATTAAACACTGACTGAACCTTTTGCATTACCTTGGTTTCCTATGCCTGTTATTTGCTATTTTCCATGTATTCTTTGGAATTCCATTATTTTTAATACCTGATTGATTTATTAGGCTAATTAAAAAGGAATAGTACCCGCTCAATCAAGGAGGTCCAAGCTCAAGTAAGATGAACAATGGGAAGCAACTGCTGCATCAGTTATCCTTGAGCCTAGAAGCAATGACAACATGTGCAAGAACCTGACAAATAATAACATATTCGTCTAAATAATGAAGATTTCATGGTCTTAATTATATAAACGAAACATTTATGGGTAATGCACCTATACAAGCCTGATGGATCACTCGGATAGGATAATGCATGAATACCAGTTATGTATACAAAGAATGAGTACACCTATGTTGTATGTAAAAATTGCATCTAACAGATAGTAATAAATAGTTTATTTTCTAAAGAGACCTTATTACCAATTCCACCTGAAAAAAAGTTAACAGCTAACTGGCCGACACAATACCTTAATAACCTGAGATCCTCAACAAGTCCCAAACCCAAAATACAGGTAGATATACGTATTGGTAGACATATTCTTATCTCTGTCATACAGGTATATATATGTTAGTATCTATTCACTAAACTACCTTTTTTATTAATTAGTATAAATTTCATGAAGTACCTTAGGTCAGCACTTGCCAAGCAAGCACAGCATCATTGCATAACCAGGTTGAGGCCACGTGCAAATTCCTTAGTCTAGGGCATGTTCGACCCAAATTTTCCATTAATGCAGGGAGATCAGTTGAGTCATTCCCTTCTCGGGTGAAATCCAGAGATAGCTCAGTCATGTTGGGGCAGTTAAACACCTAAAGGAAATTAATAGCATTTTATTAATTCATAAATAAAGAAAAAAAGGAGCTTTGCACAATTTGCTACAAGTGATCGTGTTTCCTCAAGACGTGATTGCATTAAAAATAGTGAGGAGTAGTTTGTCAATCGAAGAAATAAAAGTGAACTTGTACCATACTTGTGTTGGTCCGAGGGTCAAAAATCCTCTGTTTTGCACATAGAAGTATTTATGTTTTACAGGGATTGCGATAAAAACTAGGAACAATTTCCCGAATGCCTCCTATTAAAACTAAAGAACATTACACTTTTACCAACATAACGATACAATTATAAATGGAATAGTTCAATGTGCCAGTTTAAAAGTACCAGTAACAATTTAGTATTCTAAAAAACTGAGTGTGAAAGGGGAGATGAAAGATGTACCGATTTGGAAAGGCAGGAGAGATCAGAAAGCCATAGTGTAGAAAGGCATGTTGAAGAGAGATTTAAATAATCAAGGTTACTGCAACCTTCAATCTTCAAAACAGAGAGGCAACGCATCTCAGACACAAAACGACAAAATCCAACACTGCAAATTAAGTTCAAGATAGACACAAAATTAGTCTGGTTAAGAAATAAATTGATGGAGTATCAAGTATACATGGCTTAATGGCTAGATATTTAGACAAAAATTAAATTAACTTCCAAGTTATTTTGCAACTAATTCTTGCCTTAACGGTCAAGAGTCCTATGCTAACTGCAAATTTATCCTTTTACTTGAGACAATTATTTCAGTTAAAAATCTGTTTTGGTCATCAAAAGAGTGAAAAATCTGTTTTGGTTCATCAAAAGAGTGAAAGATCTATTTTGATTAGTTACTTACCCGTTTATCTTATTGACAGCACCAGCAGCTAGGCTAATCTCTAGAGATTCTAATTTGGGGCAAAAGAATGCAATGCAACCTAGCATTGTAGAATTCACATCACTGCAGCAACCAAGAAAAATGTACTAGTCAGAATAAAATTTTAAGTAAATTTTAACTGAATATCCAAAAGGAGGTTCAAATCATGTAATAGCAATTTTACTTCATCTGTTGATTATATTTTTTGGGTAGTTTAATTTTAACTTTTGCAGTTAGCATGTGTCAAAAACTAAATATGGAAAATCAGAAATAAAAGCGCAAACGATGAGTAAGATATGTTAAATACTGAGAAGCCCAGATCAGATTATCCATCTTTTGGATTATACCTGATTTTTGTACTTCCCTTCTGAAAAAGGAGCAAATTCTGAGAAAATAAATGAATATAAATGAGATCAAATCCAACAAGGCTTCATAACTCAACAAAACAAATTCGCTGGTCCAAAACTCAAGGCTTGACACCTCATCTTTATCTCAACAAAACAACTGATCTGATGAAAGCTTAAAGAAACTAGTTCAGTAAGCTATCAAGAACCAAGAATCATTAAAATTATTCCATAATTTTCGAAGAAATTATCAAAGATCTGAACATATATATCTGATCTCGTATGGAAAGATGCACATTAACAAAATTGTTGCATCTAAATCTGACAAATGATGTCAGGTGTTTCTATGTTTATTCTTGTAATTATATTAGAGCTTTTAATATCTGCATAGTCATCAAAACACAACAAAACAACTGATCTGATGAAAGCTTACTGAAACTGGTTCAGTAAGCTATCACGAACCAATAATAATTATAATTATTCCAAAATTTTGGAAGAAATTATCAAAGATCTGAACATATATATCTGATCATGTATGGAAAGATGCACATTAACAAAATTCTTGCATCTAAATCTGAGTCATAAATTCAATAAGCTTCAGAAATCTAGTCAAAGCTCTCATTTATTAGACAATACTAACTCCAGTGTTTCTATGTTTGGTCTTGTAGTCCTCAAAAGTCAACAAAACAACCGATCTGATGAAAGCTTAGTGAAACTGGTTCAGTAAGCTATCAAGATCCAAGATCCAATAGAATTCTTCCATGAATTGGAAGATATAACCACAGATCGGAACATATGTGTCTGATCTCACATTGGATCAATCGAAAGATGTGAATTAACAAAATTGTTGCATCAAATTCAATAAACTTAACAAATCCAGTCAAATTTGTTAGTTTCCAGTCTTTACGAAAGTCTTCCAGTTCAAAGTTCTAACCTTTCCATTCTAAGTATCAGCCTCGCCAACCCCACACACTTCTCAAGAATCGATTCAACAAAACCGATCTGAGACTTAGGCGAAACCTTAATTCTCAGTTCTTCAGCTGATCGCCACATCCTCTTCACACACTCTCTCCAGCCATGGCACACAGCCGCGGCTGACAAGAGCCCCTTCACAGGAACCCGTTTCAACACTTCAACCAGAGAGCTCAACGGGACCAGACCCGCTCTCCCAACCACTACAAGCTCCTCTTCCTCCTCCAACTCCTCCTTCTCCATGACATCGTCTTGCACCTCCTGATGAGTTAACAAAAGGGGAGACTCTCCAATTTGTGCCACGTCATCATCGAAGGAGAGGGCCCGACGGAGGCGGTTACCAGAGCGAGGCAAGCAAGCTAAAGGCTCCGTCGCTAGGATCTCAGATGGTGCGAGAGGACACACGTGGCCTTTCTTAGGAAGGCCACAACGACCACAGTTGTAGCTGCCACGCTTCTTTAAGGTTAGAGGCCGCTTCAACGGCGAGGTAACTGAGGCCATGAGAGGTGCAGTAGGGTTTAGAGAGGAGAGAAAGGTGGAGGGAGGGAGGGTGAGAAGGGAGGGAAATGGAGGGAGAAATAGGGAAGGAGGGGGCGGGAGATTGGAGTCGATTTCGCGCTCGTTTTTGGTTCGTCTAAGAGGTGCCTCTCTGTCGATGTTTTGCTTCCTTGTGTCTTTATTTGTGGGATTACGAGGCAGTCCGATGTACATTGAACCAAATTTGGTCCGATATTCGACCGGACCGTTCATTTGCATCAAGAATCGTGTGATTATAATTCCCACGAAATTTGAAGTTATACGGTTGAATCATGATGCAAATCTGACGTATCTGATCTGATATCTGACTGAATATGGTCCATTCCTCATTGGACGGCTTTCGAGTTTGGATTCCTTATTTGTGCATTGGAACTTGTTACATACTAGTAGCATGAGAATAATAACATAGGATCTTTGATCTATATCTTTCCCATGTGGGGGGACGCAGAGAGCGAGCTGAAGAAAGTAGGAGGGTAAAACATAATTTCAGGAAGAACGAAAGAGTTGCTCCCGTCATGTCAGTGACAAAGGTGTATGATGTACCGGGTGCAGTGGGTTCAAGATGCTACTCGTGGATTGTGCCATTGACTGTTGCGTGGTGCAGCCGATGCAGGATTATTAACTTGGTGGTGGGTTTAGGCTTTAGCCCTTACTAGTAGTGTATTGATTTTACCTGCCCCGGTCCGCCCGGGACCCATGCCCGTGCACGGGTTTGACATGGATTCACGGGTAACCCGGGTACGGGTTGAAAAGGGCCGGGCACGATTTTTTTCAATTTAACCTGTGATACTTATGCTCGTTTCAAATCCGTACCCGCCCGTACCGTCCCGTGGACCCAGGTTGCCCGTGCCCTTACCCGTAAAAATTCAAAATTCCCCCCCAAAAACAAAAAAAATAACAAAAAAAAAACAGCAAAAAAATAACAGAAAAAAAAACCCGATCCGGACCCGTGTTGCCCGTGACCCGTGTTGCCCGGTGGGTTTGAGAGGGGTCGTGTACGATTTTTGAAAAAAAAAAAAACCCGTGCTCACCCGTCCCGTGTCGCCCGTGACCCGCGTTGCCCGTTGCCCGTCTCGGATTTTGCCCGTGCCCGCCCGCCCGTGCCCATTTGCAAAACACTAGCCCTTAGGTAGGTGATATTTTAACATCTGTTCTTAATCTTTAAAAATTATTTTATATAGGTCCAGTTGGACCAGTTCAAAATATTTTCATTCTGCTATAACATGTTACGTCATGTCATATCATGGGTATCGATAATGTGATGAGACTTGCGTGTAATATGGCATGTCTATTTGCGTGACGTCTTTCTTCGATAAAAAATGACACGTCATGACATTTCACACTAATTTATCTGTTCCTGTTATGCTATGTCATGTGATACGTACTTCACTAATTATTTTAGCATTGTTATTTATTTCTTTTATTTTGCAAATTTTTTATCTTTTATTATTTTTTCTTATGAACTAACTCAAAATATGAAAAAAATAATTATGTGCAACCATACATGTCATATGTCGTCACGGTACAACCACACATTACGTGATTGTTCTTCATTATTTTAGTAATGTCATATCACGTTACGTGAAAAACATTTTTGGTCACAACATGATAATAAGTCATGTTTCGTTTTTCATTCACTAACAATGCTTTATGATTGCATTTGGTCACATTTTTGAGGCCACTTGTTCTATACAAGTGCTGACAAGTTCTTAATTTAAAAATAATTAAATAAAGGATAAATTTCGTCGGAGGTCACTAAATTTTATCTTTTGTCACAAACTGGTCGCTCAAATTTGATTTGTCCCCATAAAGTCACTGAATTTTTCATTTGTCACAATTAAGTCACTATATAATTTTTCCGTCCAAAATGCTAACAGAATATTCTCATTCAGTTAGTATTTTGAACAGAATATGTTGATTCCGTTAATATTTTGAATGAAATGAGCATATTCAGAAAATCATTGTTTTTCATAAAATCATGGACCATAAAAAATTAGTGATTTTAAAAAATTCCAAAAAATAGTAAAAAATAGTAAAAATTGTAAAAGTTGGTCTCCAAGCACAATTTAATATGAAGATCAACTTGAACGGTTCGGATTGACGTTTTGAATATTGAAATTAAATATATAGACGTAAAGTAAAACACTCGCTTTACTTCGCGAATTACTGCAGTCCAAATCTCTCTCTCTATATATATATATATTAATATTGTTCGTGTCACTTGACATTTTTGACGAAATGCGAAAACTACAGAGAAATCTAATAGAAGATAAAAGGTTGTGCAAGATAAACAAAATTATATACTTGTCTTCATTTGCACAAGTTAAAACAAATTATCCTTGTCTGTATTTTTTTTATTCTTTTTTAAATACTCTTGCTTTCAATTTTCATAGTAAATTTTTTTCTAATTTTCAAGATTTCATTATATTTGGTAATTTTTTTAATTTTTTTTAATATTGTTCATGTCATTCAATATTTTAACAAGATACAATATTAAACGTACGTCACAAAGATATTTTGTTGAATTTTTGTAGAAGAAGCCGAATGATGAGGTCTCAAGTCTTATTTTGTTGAAATCATAAAATTAAAATTGTTTAAGTACGGCCGATTTGAATTATATTCCCTTTGTTCATAGAAAAAGAAAAGTGTTAGAAATCAGAATGGCTTAGCAAATGACTGTAATAGGCCTCCTAATTTATTCAGTCAAAAAGCAAAAAACAAATAAACGAGTTAGAAAAAATAGATTCATAATTCAAAATTTTTTAATGATTAATTCGAAAAAAAAAGTTAAAATGATAATAAACCTAAATCTCCTCCTAACGGAACTATTAAGTATCTCAAAATTCACCTTTTCTACCCATTCAAGCAACACAATCGCACCATCATCACAAATCCCCGCACTCAAGATTATCTTAATTTTTCAAAATTCTCTCATGAAAACAACATATATAGTCACTTTTAAAGAAAACGAACTAGTTTTCCTAATGAGACAAATTAATGTATCAAAACATTCATTAAATATAAATTAACTTAGTTGCTAAAAAGCTAAAATGGAGAACAACAAAACTATACTAGATTTAAATATAAGTCCGTGTGCTCCTATAAAAAGAAGTGAAATTGAAAGAGCATAAAAAGAAATCTATACTTTATGATCACGTCCCACAATACTAGACATGCAACTATAAAAAAATTTCAACCAAAATCTTTTCCTTTCATTAATTTTTTAAAAGTAACAACTGTTACAAAGAGAAATTGAAATAAAAATTATACTCCATCGTTTAAAATAAGTTATCTCCAATATCTAAAAAATAATTTGAAAAATAATGTGTTATCAAATTATTGGTTTTGTTTTAATAAATCAACAATAGTATACATTAGTAAAATATTGTATAGGTTTCTATATTGAAAGTAGTGTTCACAATTTCTACTGTGAAAAATAAAAAGAGCATGATCTATCATTCAAATTGCATGTTAACATGCCTTACGTGAAATTTGTTTCAAAATAGATGATTGGTTTAATTGATCCAAATTTTATTTTACAAAATAAGATTTTCTGACAATAAAAGTTATTTATTCCAAACAAACATTTTGCTTCTAATTTTTAAGACTAGAATATAATAGTATAGTTTTAAACACAACTATATTTTTAATTTTTTTTCTGAAAAAACCTAATAAAAGAGGCATATTTTGAAAAGAAAAAAAAAGTGCATATCCTAGACCAATGTGGTTACGCCCAATGTAGTAAAATGCGGTTCATGCGGCCGCATATGCGTATGCGGTTGGCAACCGCATAGAAAATCAATATGCGGTTTGATATACGGTTCCGCATATGCGGCCGCATATTCGGCCGCATAATTTTTGCCGCATATAATATAATCGGCCGCATTAAAAAAAGCATAGTGATTATTCGGATCCCGGATCCGCATAACCTAACCCGAAAAACCTCTCCGCATAACCTAATTTCTCTGATTCTCCTAACCTCTCCGTCTCTCTCCCTCTCAGCTCTCGTGGCTCCTGCCTCCTAACCTCTCTGTCTCTCACCCTCTCGGCTCTCGCGGCTCCTGCCTCCGTCTCTCACCCTCTCGGCTCTCCACTCTCCACCTATCGTCTCTCTCCTCCGCCACTCCACCCATCGCCTCTCCACCCATCGTCTCTCACGATCTCACCCATCGCCTCCCCGCTGGCTCCTCTCTGCTGAGTGCTGACTCCTCTCCACTCTCATCCACGCCCTCTCTCTCAGCACCAAGGTTTGTGTTTTGAATCTGTGTTGCTATTGTGATAGGGACATAGGGTATACCAGTATCAGTATGGCAGTATCTGTATCGGTTCCTCTCCATATTCTGAAATCTTAATTTGTGCTTTGTGTGATTGCTATTGTGATAGGACTAGATCGATCCAGTGTTGTATCTGTCGAATGCCTTTCTCTTTTGCTTGATAATGTTTCAATTTCATTTTATTTCTTTGTGAGGGTCTGTGCTATACTGCTATCCCATTTGAGCTCAGTAGGTACTCATGACCCTTTGCAGTGCCCACTGCAACTTTGAATCTCGATTCCCAGTTTAACTTCTCCTTTGAACCTTGAATTTTTAGAAATTGCAAAGAACACAGCAAATAAGTTGGGTACTAATAGGGGATTATTTCAAAAGGGACTAATTTGAAATAATGATGAAAATAAAAGTATCGAATGTCAATTCTGATTTCTGACAGTCATAGTGTGTTTGCTCCTAAATGTGAGTTTTCAGTTGCCTATGCACCATTTACTGATACGTGGTGATAGAGATTGCATTTAGGTCATGTTGATTCAAATGTGAGTTCTCTTACTGTGTAATTTTGATTGGCATTGTTTGTCATGTTGATTCAAATGTGAAATAAACAATGTTATTTTCTGTTTTTTTAAACAATGTGAAATAAACAATGTTATTATCTTAGATATGCCTCCGATGGTTACAAATTATAGCTTTGCATACAAATTATATATGAATTCTCATTTTAAAATCCGCATATATAAGTACCGCATGAAAACCGCATATGCGGCCGTATACCGTATATGCGGTATGCGGTGGCCTTCCGCATACCGCATGAAAACCGCATTTTATAACCTTGGTTACGCCATTGATTTTATTATGCGTAAATTTCTGATCGTGTTTGCTCACTTCTTTCATCATCGCTTGTGTTTTGATCGTACATTTCAAAATACGGTAAATGTAGCTTGACCTCCAACTTTTACTTAAAAAATAAATAAATATATGGTAAACCCTAATTCAAAGTGAAATGATCATCTAAAACTCATATAAACTCATTTCAAATTAATAATTTACACATGAACCTAAAACTAAGATGATCAAGACTCAAAATGATCCAAACCTAAATAATCAAAATTTGAGATAATCATAGAACCCGGCCTTAATTTGATTTTAATCATAAACCAAACATAAATCCTTATACAAACATAATTTAGCAATCTCATCTTAAGCTAACTTTATATGATTAACCTGCAGATTGGTAACTTATGAGTAAAACTCAAATTGAAACAGACGGATTAGATTTACTCTCAGCCGGTGCCAATTCGTGATGGCATAGGGGCAGTATTATTTGTGCTTTGAGATTTGTGCCAAGTTGAAAGACGGATCCTGGACCGTTCGTTTCAATTGTAATCAGTCAGGTAATAGTGGGGTCAAATAGAAGCATAGGTAATAGTTAATGGGCTGTGTTTTATTTCTGTTTGGGCTATTTGGGTTGTGTGAATTTTCTGCTCAACTGATTCAATACCTCCTCTGACTAGCAACACATATTCTCTTTGTTACCCTTTAATCTGAGTTATTCAAATGACTGTAATAAAATTGTAAGTAGGGTTTTCATTTAAAACTATTTCTGTTATAAATACATCTCGTTGTAATCTGTTATGAGACAAAAAAGAATAAATAAAATCCATTTACAAATTCATCTTCTTCCTCAAATTTTTAGAACCATTAATTGATTTGGTTTATATTTACCAATTAATGAATTGTAGTTTGGCTTGGTATTGTGCTACACTGATACATTGCAAAAATTTGATTGACACTGTAATCTAGATTAGTAATTAAATAATTGTAAATTTAATATGCATTTTATTTCATTTTTATGATTGTTTTTTTTTTATCTAATACCCAATTAACTAATGAGTTTTAATCCAATAAACTATTTGAACCCGATTTCTACTCCTTCCTGATAGAAATCGTGTATCCGCTCCTACGTATCGGTATTTGATATGTGTCTGATATGTGTCCGGTACGGACCCTATATTAGAATATTGGAGTTAGATTTTTGTTAATAATTATGAGAAATAAGTATTTTGTTTAATGTTTTTTTAGAATAATTTTTTTTTTACAAAATTTATCAATAAAAGAAGTGAGTTTTGACAGACAAATTGTTAATTTTTTTAAATTTTGATGAATAAAGATTTAAATAAAAATATTTTGATAGGTATTTATATAAATAGGAATTTCACGTATACCCCTCAAAAACTTCAAAATTACATATTCCCCCTATAAAGTTTGAAATTACGTATTCCCCCCTCTAAACTTCAAATACTTACAAATTTATCCATTTTATTGTCTTTTATATTAAAACTCATTCTAAATTTATAAAATATCCATTTTACCCTTTATTAAATACATATAAAACCAATCATACTCAAATTTGAATACGAATAGTTCATCTACCGTCCAAACTACTTTTAGATCTGTGCGTGCAAGATCGGCACAAATCTTAATCAGAACACACACGCATATTGAAGCGACATGCACAAATCTTAATACGACGCGTGTAGATCGGATTTGCTTTAAGATCCGTGCGTGCTAGATCAGCACGAATATTGAAGCGATGTGCACAAATCTTAATACGATGCGCGTGGATCGGACGGTAAAGGAATCTTTCAGATTCAAATTTGAGTCTAATGGGCTTTTATATGCTTTTAATAAAAGATAAAATGGGTATTTTAAAATTTTAGAATGAGTTTTAATATTAAAAACAATGAAATGGGCAAATTTCTGAGTTTTTAAAGTTTAGAGAGGAAAATACGTAATTTCAAATTTTAGAGGGAAAATTACGCTATAGAGGGAGAAATACTATGTAATTTTATTTTGAAGTTTTTGAGGGTTATACGTGAAATTCCTCCTTACATAAATTCATAAATTTCTCTAAAACTCGAATCTCCTCTTAAACCCTAGCGTACCCGGCGCAGCCACTCTTTCTCTCTCTCTCAAAATGTTAATTTCCCAAAATGCCCTCGCGAAAACCACCGCGCCTAAGCCAGACGCGCCGCCGACCCCCGGCGCCGACGAAGTACTTCAACCCAAAACCGCCATGAATGAATCAAAGCCGAAGAGTAACAAAAAGAGAAGCCGGGATGAGCAAAAATCCAAGAAATCAGAGCACGAGAACGAGATGAAGCGACTGGAGGGTGTCCTGTTCGGTTCCCTCTACGCTCCTCCCGAGTTCGGATCCGAATCCAAACCCGCTGACCCGGCAACTCTATTCATTGAGGACCGGTCAACTGACAACCAACTGTCGGTGTACGAAGAGGATCAGCATCCGGTAAGCAAAGAAGCCCGCAAACCCGTTTGGTTTGATGAAGAAGAGGAGAGAACCCAGGTGGATATTGGAAATGTCACTAGGCTGAGGAAGCTGAGAAAAGATGTTGATGAGCAAGTCATATCGGGTTCGGAGTATGTCGAGAGGTTACGGGCACAGCATATGAAACTCAACCCGGGAACCGATTGGGCTCGGGCCGGGTCAGACCAGGAAAGCGGGTTAACGGTTTTAGATGAAGAAGAAGAAGATGGTGATTTTTTAAGAAGCAATGATGAGTTGGTTTTGAAAGATACTGGTAAACTCTTACCGGGTTTGTTGGAGTTTTCAAGGCTTGATAATGCAAATAAGGAAGAACGATCTAATTCGGTGATAAATTCGGTTCAGTTTCACCGAAACGGGCAGTTGTTGTTGACAGCCGGGTTGGATCGACGGCTGAGATTGTTTCAGGTGGATGGTAAACGAAACCCTAAAGTAAATAGCATTTTTGTAGAAGATTGTCCCATTTATAAAGCTTCCTTCTTGCCAGATGGGTCTGAGGTAATCTTATCGGGTCGTAGAAAATTCTTTTACAGTTATGATTTAGTTAAAAATAATGTTAACCATGTCGGGCCGTTAACGGGTCGGGATGAGAAAAGCCTCGAATCTTTCGAAATATCACCTGATTCAAAAACTATTGCCTTTGTTGGAAATGAAGGTTACATTCTGTTAGTCTCTGCTAAAACCAAACAACTGATTGGTACTTTAAAAATGAACGGTACGGTTCGTTCCATGGCATTTGCCGAGAACGGTACGCAGCTGTTATCTAGTGGTGGGGACGGGCAGGTGTACCACTGGGACATAGGTACCAGGAAATGCATCCATGTTGGTACAGATGAGGGTTCTTTACTTGCTACCAGTCTCTGTGTTTCACCAGACAGTTCTCTGTTCTGTACCGGTTCAAGTAGTGGCATTGTAAACTTGTACAAGAGGGATGAATTTCTCGGGGGAAAGAGAAAGCCGGTAAAAATCGTGAAAAATTTAACTACGGAGGTGAATGAGATGAGATTTAATCACGATGCACAGATTCTCGCCATCTGTTCAAGGATGAAAAGCAAAGCGGTGAGATTGGTGCATGTGTCTTCAGGCAGTGTTTTCTCAAATTGGCCCAGTGGTAATTCGGGTCTGGTTAGGTGCTTGGATTTCAGCCCAAATAGTGGTTTTTTAACCGTGGGAAATGCCGAGGGTCAGGTTTTGCTTTATAAATTACATCACTATCAGAAGGCGTAAATTAGATCCTTTTGTTTTCAGTTATTTTGGTAGTTGAATTTATCACGCACAATAGTGTAAAGTGAGAATGTCTTTCTATACTCCAAAAAGTGGAAATTCTTGGTACGTGCTCACTTCAAAAGAGGTAAATTGAGAACTTTAGAAGAATTTAGGAGGGAAATATAATGTAATTGATCATATAAAGCAGTATGGTGAATGCTTTTCTTTTGTATTTTTGGCTTGCATTTTTGCTTGTGGTGGTTTAGTGTAAAACTGAGAAATATTTGTTTACTAGTTGGTTAAATTTTTATATAAATTAATACCCAACATGTGGGAATGAGTTCATTGATGTATTTCATGCCAGCTTACTTAGCTTAGGTTAAATTGGAATGAAATATTGTTTGCCTCTACCTAATTTTTAAAAAATTGGAATGTGCCACCTTTATATTAGTTGTGGTATATAAATTTGAATCTTGATAGGTTGAAATTTGTGCTGTTATCGGTGGCATGTTTGTTCCATGTCATATGCAAGTTGAAATATGTACCAATTGTGGCTCCTTTTATTGGTATGATGTATACATGGTACCGGTCTCAGAGTGGACTCATGTTTGTTTAGTACAAACACAGCTTGTATAGCTCATATGGTACCAACCTGAGTTGATTTCTCTCTCTCTCTCTCTCTCAATCAGCTTCATTGGCCTGGTACCATCCATGGTACCGGTCTCAGAGTGGACTCATGTTTCTCTAGTACAATCAGCTTGTAGAAAGCTTATCTGGTACCAGCTGGAGTTGATTCTCTCTCTCTCTCTCTCACAATCAGCTTCATTGGCCTGGTACTGGTCTCAGAGTGGACTCATGTTTGTTTAGTACGAACTGCTTGTTGGTACCAGGCTCAAAGTGGACCCATCTGGTACCAGCCTAAGTTGATTTCTCCCCCCCTCTTTCTTAATCAACTTCATTGATCCGGTACTGAATTGTGGAATGGCACTATGGCAGCATAGTTGAATAAAATCGTTTAGCCCAGCTCTGGTACTGACAAAGCTCGTTTTCTAATAAATTAACATAATTGAATTCTTACTTCCTCTAAAATTGGCGTAGATAAACAAACTAATATAGGTGTCTAACAGTGACTCTCACTAATCCGGAGAAGAGACAGAAAGATGCTACATACTACAAGCATTCCGTATCACAAAATAAAAGAAGAGGGATTACTAAAGGTGAGACAATTTTTTTGAATGATTTCAGTAATTCTCAGGCAATCAGCTATTGCATTCGTGCATGAAGTAGAGTTTTTACTGCATTTAAGTTGGTATCAATGGATGGCAGGGAGTTCTGGTAAAATGAAGGAATGGATTAGGTGTTCTTGTACCAGTGTGTCAGTGAACATGGCCCACCGAAATTTCGAAATGTAGCTTGTGCGGTATGTATTTTCCCTGTGCTGTTTTTAATTGAATCCAGCATGTCTTTGTTACAACTTAGTTTTTCTTCCTTTCTGTTATGTCCATTATACCAATTTATCAGCATTGTCTACTACCAAAATTTTCTTTGTATCATGTCAACCAGGGCTAGAACAGATGAAAATTATGTGGGGGTAAATTTTCAGAAATCTTTCAATTTAGCCCTCAAATTTACAAATATTACAAATGGTAATGAAATTTTGAGTTTTTCAAATTTAGGTTTCAACAAATTAAGTGTCTCTCAGCAATCTAGCTCAAAATACTGGTCCATCTATACTGAAATTTTTGAAAGAAAACGACCTGATGATTGCTGGTAGTTTTTGAAAGAAAAAGACCGAAAGCGAGCCTGTCAAATTATATGAAAAGAGAAGGCACAAACTGCTGTCAGCATTCTCTAACTGATAAATAACTAATATGGTGATGATAATTTTTTTTTTTCAGAAATGATTTCCACTGTCAGCTAATAACCAGTGCCTGACTTTAGAGCACAAGTACATATTCTGATGCAAGAAATGGTCAAAAGCGTGAATTGTGTTCAAATTCAAATTTATACAAGATTAATATTAAACATAACAAACTTCTATCATAATTTTTAGTTATTAAACGTAAATAATGTACATTGTTTTGTATGGTTTAAAAGTCAACCCTACATTGTTAAAAAGCCTGTTATTATGTCAACTATTTCATCTCTTGAGAAGTGACATGAGTGTGACACGTGGCAGTTGCATAAATTAGAAATTGGCGAGGGGTTAGAGGAGAAAATGGGTTTTAGGAGAGGAGAAGATCAGAAGAAGGTTGCTGCTTCATTTAATTTCTGGGTTTTGCTACTTCATCTCCAGTAAACTAGAAAGCAATTCAAAATCATAATTTTACCTTTCTTGAAATACTAATTCATATTTGATCACCTACTATTTTTTCTAGGTTACTCAATTTTGATAGGGGTGGAAACGGTATGGATAATATCTGATTCATATTCGAAAAATTAGATGTACACATCTGATATCCGAATATCCATGCGGATATGGATTGTCACACCTCCGCCGCTGGGCCAGGGATCGCGACAAGAGAGGCACCCTTACAACCATCATTCGTCTTGTCAACCTACGTCGCAAACAAAAAGAAACAGAAACAATACGGAATCAGCTACAAAGTCGAGTAACCAGTTATTTAACGACGCAGCTTCTCTATAATTGGTATAATAACAGTAAACAACCATTTCAATAGGATTGGATTAATCCACACAATTAAATATCAAATTACGTCTGCATATTTAACCAACAATATCAATTGGGTCTAGATTTTCAATAACAACAGTTCCATTCCAGTTGAAATCTTTGAAACAGATGATTTCCAGTATTCCAGTCCATTAAAAACGATTTCAATCTCTAGACCCTATATTCCGGTTAAATATACCATCATAATCCGATTACCCAAATCAGTACCCAATCAACCATACAAATCGAAAACACAGATTATAGAGAAGTCTGGTTACTTGGTAACGATTAATTTAGAAATCCAATTCGAGTTGCAACAACTGTTCAGAATCAATGCGACGTAGTCAGAATTCCAATCGGACATATAATCAAATAACAACCGGTATCAAAATCTTTCTTTCTTTTTCATTGTCCTTAGATTTCTCTCATTTTTCATTTCTTTTCATTTTCGGATTCTCTGTGTTTTGCTCCATGAACCGAATCAAGAGAGAGGAGACTTATTTACATGGTCAAAAAGATTAGAGTGGAGGGGTTACCATGAGCCGCGTGGCAAGGAGTACCACGTTAGCTATTTTTTTTTTTTTTAAATTTTGCAATTTTACAATTAAAACCTTTCAATTTCTAATATTATAATTAAGTCCAAAATAATGAAAAAAAGTTGCATATTACCGGAGTGTTACATGGATACTGATATAGTTTTATGTTTTAATTATCCGTATCTAAAAAGTAGATATATACCATATATTTTAATATATATTATTTAAAAATTATGTTATTCACTATTATAATTAAATATATATTATGAACTTTAGTATTTATAATAATATTTTATATTATTTTAATAAATATCCAATCTGATCCGTATGACCGTATCTGTATCCGTATTCATATTTGTCTAATATTCGATTCGTATACATATCCATAGAATATAAAAGAGATATAGATATGATTTTACCACTATCCGCTCTGTTTTCACCTCTCTGACTATATGTCAAAAATACAATCAAGAATATTTATTTATGACTCTCCAATAATATAAATTTCTTGATCACATGACTTGACAAATGACATTCTTAAAAAATAGTTATTCCATACAAAATAAACAAGCAGCGTTACTAGCTAGAAAGAAAGATGTTTAATATTAAATGGTGCTTTCAAATTATAGTTGTGGGGATTGAATTATATATCTTAATTTGCTATGTACCCGACAATTATTATTCAAGATAAGATAATTAATAATTTATTATTTATTACATATAAGACTGTAAAAATAAAAACGGGATGCACGGAGCTACTGATGTTGCTATTATGGTTATTCTGAAATATAACACTAAATAATTAATTAGTAGGGTTCGGTTCCATGAAAAAATGAGATTGTGATGTGAAACTGAAATTGAAGTCTGAAGAGAAAAAGCAAGTATCGAATTTGAGTAATATATTTCTGTTAAAAATGATAATATAGGTCGGATAAAGTTCGAATTTTGATTTACATTTTTTTACAAAAAACCACAATAATTTTGATTGTCATATTTTTACAAAATGTACTTGATTGCTTCTAAATAGCTATAAATTCTAATGGTAGGTGAAAATGGAAAATAAAGTTTATTTTTTATGGGCATACACGATATTGTCAATCTTGCACTAAGTATTCCTGGTGAATTACCTAGCCCCTTCGAAAATGGTTTTAGTTTAAAGGTCATTTGGAATAATGAGAAACATTTCAAGGCAAAAATAATTAATTTCTAATAATAAAGTTATTTTTAACAAAATAAAAATATCTGTTTTTGATTTTCTCTAATGTCTAATATTTGAATATTATATAAAGTCTTTCAAACACATAAGTGATTCAATTTTGAAATATAATAACTTTTAATTCATAATCGATTAATTTTTCTCACGTGATATTTATAAGGATATTTATAGTAGTTAAGTTAGTTAGAAGGTAGCAAAAGACATGCAAAGAAATAAAAAATGAATGAAGGAGGAAAGTATATGAGTGATTTTACATTGTAAATGTGTGACAAATAATCTTCTTCTTTTTTTTTTCTTTTCTTAAGGTACTTAAAAATAATATTATCTTGTATAAACTAAAGACAAAAGAAATACATAGTTTTGTTTAGGTAGTATACATTTATAAATTATATTTGTAGCATGCATTATGTTTTAGTTAAGTGTGTCAAGTTTGCTTTAAAGCAAGTTTTTTTTGTAAAAAATAAATAAATAATAGTCTTGATATACATGCAAGTTCTATAATATATATACTTTTACGGTACATTTGGCAAGATTTAATCATGTGGAAAATACATAAATTTAATCATGTCACTAATAGAGCTATATTTGATAGTTCACCAATTTTCTTTTGTGTCTAAACCATTGTTGTATATATACTTGTATCCTTCTTTTCTTTTCTTGAAATATTAATTCATAGTTGTTGATTGAAAAAGTTTCAATCTGCAGCTAATTAGGAGAGTTGCCTGTAAAATCAAACCTAATTTGGCAATTAATAGTAATTATCCTTGAAATATAACTATTTCATCTGTTTTAAACGAATTGTTCTTTTCATTCCTCAAATAAAATGTGTATCTTAAAGTTGGAACTATTGGAAAGTTCAAAATAATAAAAAAAATATTTTGATTCATAAAAATGTTTATTTGTTACAATGTGTGAATTTTTCAAAGTTTGAAAATGAATTTGGAAGTTGAAGATATTTATTGAATAACTCAAATCCATTAACTTTGTCAACTCCCAAATTAATCATTACTTGTTCATTAATTAATTGTGTGAGCTGGTTACATACACCAATCTCAAGACTTGACTAAAATTATTGTTCAGAAAGTGAATTAATTAGCATATTCAAACGCTATTCCAAACTCGATCTCTAAAATATCTTTGGCAATTGAATTTTCATTTAGATCAGTGAGCTACTTTTACTATTTTACTATTTCAATTGTTAAATTGGTTTATATACTTGAAGAAAAGAAATACTAACTATACATATATGTGTTAATTTATAGCTTCGGATGTTTTTATTTGCATTAATTTGACTTGCTAGATCCAGGATATCATATCCATCAAATATTTAATTTAATTAATTAAATTACTACATAAATAAATTAGAATTTCCAGAAAATATTTGTTTGCAATGAACCGTTGGCGATAATTTTTTAGGATTTCCAGAAAATCTTGATTCTTAATTTCACCAATTGTTTTATGTAATTAATTAACCGTTGCTGAATGTTATTCTTAATCCTCACTCACAGAGCCGCTACTGCGCAAATTAAAGAGCCTAACTCTACCTAGTTACTAATTCTATGCATTTAATTAATGCATCAACTCAAGCTACATCGTGCATGGTACTCTACACCTGAGTCACCAAATCAATATTCTTCTCTCTAAACTAAACATATTTCCTCTCTCTCTAAATGACAAGTTTGTATGTATTGTATTTTGACATAATCCTTGAGCCTTCTGGAGAGATGAGAAACTCTGATAATAAACCAGCTGAGGCATGTAACATTCGTTTAATTCGGATATTAATTAGATATCAACGTCAGTCACCTTTGCTCGTTCCTTTCTAATTATTAAAAGAGAATCAACATCTTGATAAATGGAAACTTAATTTTGTCAAACTTGTTAAAAAAATGTAACTTTTTTTCTAAAGGTTTGGTACATCTAATTTTTTTATTATTGTTTTTCTTTCTAGTTTTGTTTGGCGTGAACAACTTACTGTTTAAAATATCTAAAAAAATAGTAAAAAACTTTCAAAAAATATAAAATTTGGTCTTGAAGCATATTTAATTATGAAGATTCTGTTGAGAGGTTCGGATCGAATGTTCGGATTTTGGAGTTATAGCAATTGAAGCACACACAATTTATGAAAATTATTATTAACAGATCATACAGTCTTACGCCATTATTATGACATACTAGAAAATGCATAGCAGTTACGTACCTTCTATAGATTTGGTCCTTAAAGAAAATAATTATTTTAATTATACAACTGCTACTAATTATAGTAGATAATTTTAAGTATTTATACTAATAATTCTATACTCGGAGTTGTAGCCATCATGTCCAAAAAAGAAATAATATTTTTATTATGTATACACAAAATCTTTTCATATGTTATGAAATTCAAACACTGTACTTATTTTTAATAGAACAAAATATCCAATAGAACAAAAAAAACATATACAATAATCAAACACTCTACTTATTTCTAAATCATTATTATACATTTTTTTTATTACAAGTAAATTTGATAACATACAAATTTTAAATTAATGAATTAAGTATTTTTTCACAAAAAAAAAATCAGATGATTGCACAAAACATATCATTCAACATAACAAACTTACAATAGACTAAACTATTTTTTTTTTACAAATATTATAAATCTCTTATATATGTTAGTCCGGATTGATTTTATCTTAATTAACAACAATAATATTTTAAAAAATATACTTGTGTAATAAAAACATTTATATAATTACCGTGAAATTAATAAAATAAATTGATATGAATTTTTTCAGGTATGATAAATTTTCTTAGGATGAGGATGAAAAATATAGATATATTTTGGTATTAACAAGGATACATACAACAGTAAGCCTAGCTCTTAATTAAAAAAATATTTGTTAGGATGAGGATATGAGGCCGTTGAGAAAGATATATTTATCAATAATTGATTTTATCTAATATATATTTAATATCTAAATATTTTACGAGCCTTTTAAACTCACATGCGCTTTGATTTTTTTTAATAATTTGGAACAGAACGTCATTTAAACTCACATGTAATTTGTTTTTTCTCACTTAATATTTATAATAGTTAAACTAGTCGATTAGAAGACAAAAAAAAGCATGTAAAAATAAAAAGTGTGTGAAAGAAGAAAACAAACGAGTAATTAATTCTTCACTATACATGTGTGACGAACTGGATTAATCTTTTTTTTTTGCCTTAATGCACTTAAGATGACACTTGTGACATTCTCCCATAAATTTTTACAAAATAAATATATATGTTATTTATTTGATTACTTTGTTTTATAATATCAATTATATTGAGAGGACTAATATTCATTAAAATTTGATATAAAGGAGTTATGTCCATAAAATATATATTTGTATATATATATTTCTAAATTTTGTATATATAATAAACATGTATATATATATTAGTATTGATTTTAGAAGGAATGAGATGCATAAAAAAATAAGTATAAGGGTTTATGTGAAAAATATGCATCCTTTGTAATTTCAACAAATTAGAGGGACTTATTAGAAAAAAAAAAAATTCCAAATATATATACATGAAAACCCTTTCTTCCTTCTTCTTCCACTGATTAATTTCTGTGCCCTTGAGTGTGTATGTGTGTGTGTGCCGAACCAAAGAGGAAGAGAGAAAGGGAGAGTGAAATTAGTGAGACCGATCGAACCGTTCGTAGTTTCGAGATCAGAACGAAGCCCTCTACTCAATTCTAAGCTCTAATTTGGTATTTCTTCTATCTTTTCGATTTCTTGAAAACCCTAGATCTCCCTTTCTTTGTGATTTTGTTTGAATTTCAGAATTATGGCTTGAATTGAATAGTTTTAACTCGATTATCGACTCGATTCGTATTGAATTGATTAATTTAACCTTTTGAACTTGAATTGTGAATTAGGGTTTGTATTGTTGAGATAATGGTAAAAATCTGAAAATTATTTCAGTTTTGAATAATCTAGGGTTTGTGTAAGTTCTTCCCTCTTTCTTTAAAAATCTGAAATTATTTTGGTTTGATTGATCTAGGGTTTGAGTAGTGGGGAAAATTGAATGGTTATCTCTTAAATCTTTTATGTGTTCAACCATCCAATTTGGTATAAGAATCAATTGATAACCATCAAGTGATAAAGGTGAATAAAGTGTTGACAAATAAACTTGAGTCGCTATTAAATTCGTGACTGCACAGTGGACAGATTTTGGGGCTGATTAATGAGCTAATTCGAAAGGGCAATTCTAAATCATTCTGGACAAATGAGGAGTCTAGTTGAAGTGTCTTGGAGTCTAGTTTCTAGTGGTTCAAGTTTCAAGTCGTTTGGAATTTCCTATAAAAAGTTCTTGCAATTTTAGTAACCAAGGGTCAGGATTTAGGACTGCTGTTTAGAATTCTGTTTTTCACTTGTTTTGTGTACGAATTTTAAGAGTTTAATTTAAGCAAAGTATAAAGAAATTAATATAACTCAAGTAAGCCTATCAATTGCTGAACAAAGATTAAATCAATTATATATGTTGACATAGGGGTAGGCTCGGTTGAGCAAGATTTTGCGGGACCTTTCGAGACGTCCGAACCATAGGTGCGCTTTAGGCTTTTCGTAATCAGGTGCGGGATTTCTGGACTTGTTTGATAGCTTATATTCAGAATTAAACTGTGTTCGATTGACATGTTGAATATTGTTTGAATTGCATTAATGAATTGTGTTGCATATGCATTGCATTGCACAAATAAAGTGAAACTCGGATTGTTTTATCTGATTGACTTGCATGCTGGTACGGTTATAAATTGTGTTGATCTGAAAGATCTGATTTTTGGAATTAAAGTCACCGTGCTTTACATCACCATCGGTTGGTGGATTGTGGTCATCCATCGTGATGACATCACCCAGGGGGTGAAACCGGATTTGTCAAAGTCCTCTGCAGGGACTTTGATACCCAGTGTTCTAAAGCTTTAGATCGTCTGGCCCTCAGGTTGTCCCAGTACCGGTTGGGACGAGGGGTAAGTGACTTTGTATTATAATTGTGGATATATGTGACTTGTGTATCGGAGGCATTACCCAGGGGGTAACGCGTTTGGATGGTCAGTTGACTTTATATGGATTTCTGGATGTGAATTAGAACCAGTCTTTTAATTAAACGGTTAGGCCTATAACTACAGATGGGTGTCATATGCAGGTTCCAATAGGGTGGTCCATCTGTAGGTGTCTGGAACCCTACAGGTGTCGACGGGCTAGTGGTCAGGGTGGAACATCTGTAGGTTATTACCAGATATTCTGAAACCGAGTAAACCAATTATTGTGTGATTGAAATTCATCTTGGCAATTCCTGAATTGTGATTTCATTTGGATATATATGCTGTCAGAGTTATGCATTTATCTGTATATGCTGTTATATAAATGTGGTATGCTTTATTTGTGTTTCTTTTTGAATATAATCTTTGATTGCAAGTCCAGGGATTTATTTTGTGGCAATTATCGCACTGAGAATTCAATTCTCATCCCCTCTTTGGGTAATATTTTCAGGTTCCGGTTCGGCGGATCCGAGAGCGGCACGAGGTCGGTAGGCCCTGGGTTTTCCGCTGCATAGTTTGTCTGGTATGGTGACATTAGAGATTATGTATATAGTTGTGTTTTGATTGTATATATATATTCTCTATGTCATTTTTGGTGATACGTATCCATCGAGATACGGGTTTTGTATACTGTGACCTGACCAGTTGGGATTTGGGATCTGTTTATGTTATGTATTTGTTTGGTTGCGTGTTATGTTTTACTGTTTATTATATCGTAATTGCCTAGTAGGTATACGGCAACCGTATGCTTACGGCAGGAGCACCTGTCGCGCCTCGTGGGGCTGCGGGGTGTGACAACACTATTGTCCATGAGGAACGGACTCTGCTGTTTTTCTTAGAGAAAAACAGGATCCTGCTTTTCCGATCCCAACCATTCAAATTAGTTGAGATTTGTGCATGAAAAAGTTTTTTTTATCGAGATACGCGAATGGAAAATTTTAAATGGCTGGGATCGAAAAAGCAGAACCCTGTTTTTCTCTAAGAAAAGCAGCAGAGTCGGATCCTGTCCATGAAGTGTAGACGAAAGAAATACATATTTTTGTACCTAAGTAATAGAAATATAAGAATACACTTATAAATAAAATCTCAATATATAGCATTATTTTTTAGTTAAATGTCTCCCGTCACTTTGAAGCACGTATTTTTTATTGTAAAAAAAAAATAGTTCTTGTGTAAATGCAAGCTTTACAATATATAATTTTTTATTTTTTTAAATTTTGCTAGAATTTAATCATGAATAATAAAAAAATTCTATATCACTAATTATAGAATTAGTTACATTTTGTAGTTAATTGGTTTTGAGAATTAAAAATAATCTTTTGGATTAAATTTACAAGATTGATGGATGAAATTAGCATGTAGAAATCAACAAATTTGAATTTTGAAATTGATGACAATTATCTTAATGATCATGGGCCCTCTGAAGGTTTTGAAGGCCACCTTCTTTCGGCCCAAAAGCAATTTGTTACCAAGCAAATTCAGCACCAATGGAGGCCCAGATTTGGATCTGAGAACTAATCTTGATAAAAGTCTTACGGTTTTTAATATTTTAATCATGCTGATTAAAATATATGGCTCGTAAACGTGAAACCTATGACATATCTTTTTGTTCATTAGAATCATAAAATCTAATAATTTACCTTCACACGATTCTTGTATTTAATGTTGCCAAAAAACATTTAAAATTTGTTTTGAAACTTTTTGAAACAATACGAGCATGGTGTATCTTCGGAATAAGCTTAATGTATAATTTTTGTTTTGTATTTCTGATTGGGTTTCAATTCTAACCTATACTGATGGGCTGATGGGCATGTATTAATTTTTTTTTAAAAGGCTGATAAAGACACTGGATTACTGGGCCTTTGTTATTGGGCTTTCTGAACATTCCCCTGTACTTTGTATGCGTTAAAATAAATATTAAAAATATTTGTTATATGTTTGTCCTTTTTCTTTGTTGGATTTCTGACACAATTGTAATTGGGCTTTTTATTTGCTGCAATGTGGATAAGTTTTGCCAAATTTGCAAGCCTCGATTAGGCACAAATCATGGATACAAAATATAACCAAAGAAATTAACATAATAATATTTTGACCAGTAAATTCTGTAATGCAATTTTGGCCACTGAATTAATTTGATATGAACAGTTTATTTATCTTTTCATATCACTGAACTTGTAGATTGTTGGATTTTGTGGCTCTTTACCCTCGTATCAAGGTCAATAGGTGTTTGTATATATCAGTGTTTTCTTGCTATAATAGATGATGTATGGTCTTCTTTGGATTAGTTCTAGGTTGATCTGGTGTTGTACCGGTTGGTACATACATTTCTTTCATTTGTGGTACAAATTATTCATAATTGCTACCAAATAGTGTTTTTCGGTAATATTTGAATCTTTATAAGTACCCATTTCATTCTTCATTAAAAATAAAATAAAAACTAGTGGTATGTTTCAGAAAAAATATAAGTCTTCTAATTGTTCGGTTCCCGAGAGCAAATGGCCCATCTCCTTACTTCTGGCACTTACACAATCATATATCTAAATGACATCCTGTAAGCGTCAGAAGTAGAAAAATGACCAATTTATCCTCAGAAATAGTCCAATTAATAAACTGACATTTTTCTAAAACATGCTACATTTTTTTTTTAATGAAGAATAAAATGGGTAATTAAAAAAATTTAAATGAGTTTTAATAGAAAAGACATTAGGTAAATTTGTGAGTATTTGAAGTTTAGAAGGGTAAATCTTAACATGAAATACATAATAATATATAGGTCTCCTAATTGATCGGAAGTAGGGTAAATCTTAACATGCTACATTCTTGCCTTCTGTGCATGCCATAAAGAGGGTTGGTTGCTCATCTTCCTCTTCAACATAACTTGCTTGACTCTCTTCTCTTTGCTTCTTGTAGCACTCGGATTGATAGTGCCCAAACTTGTTGCAATAATAGCATTGAACATCCTTCTTGGAATCGTCATATGAATTTGCTTGATTGTTTCTACCTCGGCCTCTACCTCCTCTGCTGGAATTAGCCCGTCCTCTGCTGGGATTGTGGCTGCCTCTGCTCGAATTGTTTCTTCCTCTACCTCTGCCTCTTGGGTAGCCATTAGATTTGGCTCTTGATGACTCCCCCTTCATGTAAAAAGCCTTGTCATCACCTTTATCTTCTGCCTTTGACATCCTTGATTCATGAGTCTGCAGTGACCCCATGAGTTCATCAAAGGAATAGGTGTCTAGATCTTTGGACTCTTCTATTGCTGCTACCACATGATCAAAGTTGGGTGTTAGACTTCTCAACACCTTTGCCACCACAGTCTTCTCCTCCATGGTGTCTCCAAATACTCTGATTTGATTGACCACCTCTTGTACTCTTGAAAGGAAAATTTGCACAGATTCTTTCTTGTTCATCTGCAACGTTTCAAAGTCCTTACGTAGGCCTTGAAGTTTGATTGCCATGACTCGAGTACTTCCTTGAAAAGCTGTTTTCAAGGTTGTCCATGCCTCCTTTGCATTGGTGGCTGCTGCAATTTTCGAGAAGATGGTGTCATGCACTGCTTGTTGGATGAAGAATAGCGCCCTTGCATCTTTCTTCTGATTTTCTTGCTGGTTCGGATCTGAATCTGGTGGACCATTGTTAACCAAATCCCATAGGCCATGAGACTTGAACAAGGTCGTCATCTTGATGCTCCAAAAGGCATAATTCTCGCCTTTGAACAGCGGAATTGCTGGTTGCGTCACATTCACCGTGTTGTTGCCGTTTTCTGCCATTGAAAATGCCCCAAGTTGATCGACCATGCTCTGATACCACTTTGTTGGATTTTGTTGAAGAGTAAACAGAGGAAGAAGGATTGACACAATAATTCTACTTCACCTTCTTGATTAATTCGATTACAAGATGCTGAATTTATAGCCCTACAACAACTAAATTTGGATCATCCAAATTTAGTACCCCACTACCTTATTATAAATTTAATACACACTACTTATCCTCCTATTACAAGCAGTCCCCAAAATAGAGCTGCACCTATCCTGCTATTACAAACATGACTAACCACTAACTCCACTACATGCTCCTTGACAGAACTCCAAATATAAAGTAGTAGTTTTTGGAACAACTCTCAACTGAACTCTAAATATGGAAAGCTAATTTTGGATCAACTTTCAACAAAATTGTGGTACTGGAGCAGTTAGTGGCAAAAGTTCCAAAATATATAAGATGGATTGTTCTGCTAACATCTGATCATGGAGTCATTAAAATTAGACTGTTTGATTCAATCTTAGTTATACCAAGTACAACTCAGGTCATGTATAGGTCAGTTCATACAAATTTGTCCTTAATAATCAAACCAAAAGAAACTATATGAGGGAAGTTTACTTTTGTTTAGGAGTGTGCCAAATTGTATAGATAGTAGACGTAAACTTAGTTATTTGCTGCCTTTGATTCTTTGTAATAATAATATAATATCAACCGTGGCTGTAAATTTTGTAAAAAGAAACAAAGATGATAGCATACTTGCAGTGTAAGGGGGTATGAACCCTAGTACCGAGTTTGTGAGTGATTCTGTTGCAACAACTATAAAAATGACTCATTTTCTCAATAGCATCAAACATCAAGAGCTCACCAAAGAGGAACAAAAAAATGCCGCACAAGTGTTACAAAGTACTCTCCATTGTCATGCTATTGATACTTGTCCTTTCTTGCTCTTTCTTTGCTCCTTCTTCAGCTACTAGAACTATTGTGAACACTCGGTCACCCGGTGAGTCTGATCACCCTTCCTTTTTCCATTGTTTGCACAATTCTATTTTTTTCACCTATGGATTTCTAACTAGTAGGGCTCTCAAAAAGGCCATTTTAATTTCTTTCTAGTGGCCAACAAATTCATTCATTTATATCCTCATAATCTATTTGTTATTGAAGTATATTTGCCCTTACTTTTCAGTTAAGGAAAGATATGATGGGATGAGGAATGATTTGTCCGGCAAGACCGGAGAACAGATACGATTAGCTGTACGCAAGCTGAGTGACACCTACCTCCAAGATCCATATTACAGTCCCTGACCTCGGCAACCTCCAAGAAGATGGCCATGATCACAGTTTATAACTTATCAAGGAGTTACTTGCAACAAAGGTCCCCTATAATTTGTTGAAATTGAAGTCTGTTGTCAACAATTATGTTTAGATTTCAAATGTTCAAATGTAATCTTGAAAATTGATAGTGCGACCATTATAATTTATTTTTCACATTTTACATTATTTTTAAGCACTATGTATCAACAGGTCTTGGGAAGCCCAAGTTTCAGTGTACTTACAGGGTGGGGCCCCAGTCAGTCCCGCTGAGCGTAACGTACTGTTCATTTAAATTTTCTATTTGGTTTGGTTGGTCTGGGAGCATGTAGACCACGCAGAGGACTTGAGCGCGGTGCATGTGTGCCTGGTGCACGCACCATGAGGGGGTCCGGGCGCGCAGAGAGCTGGGTTTAACCTTGGCACGGAGTCGTGGTGCACCATTAGACTGACTATTTGGTTCACAGAGTTCAAACCAGGTGAAACAAATCCATCTATCTCCAGAACCCAACGAATTTTCGTTTGAGAGATTGATTTGTGGGTTCCTAGCTGTTGCAAGGACATGACCTGAAGTAGTACTCTGTTGTATGCTCGGAAAAAAAAACAAATTGTAGTGTTTGAAACCGATATGCTTCACGAGTGATGTGCGTACATGCAAAATTTTGAATTTTTTTAATTCATTTAGTCTAAAGTCAAGTGGTTAAAATTGATGAAAAAAGAATGATCCAAAAATAAAATTTTAGAAGTTATTTTAATGCATTCATTTTTCATTAATTTTGAAGTGAATACGATAATTATGGAGTTATGCTCACCAAAGAGTTTGGTGAGCACATCACACCCTAGTTCTACTCGTATGAAATATATCAGTTATGTGAGTAGGGATAAAATGCACCATTGGTTTTGTACTCCAATGATGCTTCACATCCTTACCTTTATTTTCAAAGTCCGAACAATCAATCCGAACCGTTCACCATGATCTTTGTATTAAAATGTGTTTGGAGACCAAATTTAATATTTTTTGGAACTTTTTTATTATTTTTTTAGATAGGTACAAAATTACTTTTTCAGAAAATTCTGAACCATTCAAAACAGTGATTTTGTACCTATCTAAATATAGTAAATGAATCTCAACAAATATAAAATTTTGTCTCCAAGCACATTTTAATATGAGGATCATGTTGAGCAGTTCCGATTGACTGTTCGGACTTTTAAAACGGAGAAAAAGACGTGGAGCACAAAACCAATGGTGCATTTTAACCCTACTCCAGTTATGTTATAAATCAAATCAAACAAGATTCATGTAGATGTTCATTCTGTAACTCCCAATATTAATTCTCAATTCTCAATTCTTTACCCTACCATAATTTGCCTCATTAATTTATTTTCTATTTGGTGTGGTTTGATTTATCAGTATCGACTTATTTTCCTTTTTTACTAATTGTATGAGAAATTTTGAATAATGTTATTTTGTGAATAGAGCTGGAGAAGGATGGGCTGATGGGCATGTATTAATTTTTTTTAAAAGGCTGACAAAGGCACTGGATTACTGGGCCTTTGTTATTGGGCTTTCTGAACATTCCCCTGCACTTTGTATGCGTTAAAATAAATATTAAAAATATTTGTTATATGTTTGTCCTTTTTCTTTGTTGGACTTCTGACACAATTGTAATTGGGCCTTTTATTTGCGGCAATGTGCATAAGTTTTGCCTAATTTGCAAGCCTTGATTAGGCACAAATCATGGATACAAAATATAACCAAACAAATTAACATGTAGTTAAATTAACATAATAATATTTTGACCAGTAAATTCTGTAATGGAATTTTGGCCACTGAATTAATTTGATATGAATAGTTTATTTATCTTTTCATATCACTGAACTTGTAGATTGTTGGATTTTGTCGCTCTTTACCCTCGTATCAAGGTCTTCTTTGGATTAGTTCTAGGTTGATCTGGTGTTGTACCGGTTGGTACATACATTTCTTTCATTGTGGTACAAATTATTCATAATTGCTACCAAATAGTGTTTTTCGGTAATATTTGAATCTTTATAAGTACCCATTTCATTCTTCATTAAAAGTAAATAAAAACTAGTAGCATGTTTCAGAAAAAAATATAAGTCTTCTAATTGTTCAGTTCTCGAGAGCAAATGGCCCATCTCCTTACTTCTGACGCTTACACAATTATATATCTAAATGGCATCGTGTAAGCATCAGAAGTAGAAAAATGATCAATTTACCCTTAGAAACAGTCCAATTAATAGACTGACATTTTTCTAAAACATGGTACATTTTATTTTATTTTAATGAAGAATAAAATGGGTAATTAAAAAAATTTAAATGAGTTTTAATAGAAAAGACATTAGATAAATTTGTAAGTATTTGAACTTTAAAAGGGTCGTAAATCTTAACATGAAATACATAATAATATATATGTCTCCTAATTGGTTGGAAGTAGGGAAATTTGTAAGTTTTTGAAGTTTAGAAGGGTAAATATGATATTATAAATATTATAGAAGAAAATACGTAATTTTCAAATTTTTGAGAGGCATACATGAAATTCCTCTTTTTTATGTCTTTTTTTATATTCGGTAGGATATGATATTATTAATATTAGAGGTGAAAATACGTACAGTTAATGCTTTGACAGTATGTAGCAAAGTATTTTCATGCTTTGACAGTAAGTTTATATATGCTTTGATATTCCATTAGTTCTTAATACTGAAATAAGTTTATTGAAAACAATAATTAAATTAACGTCTATTTAATGGAGGTGTTTTTGTATTTAAATCCGAGTAGTATTTGTGCAGAGATAACTTTATATTTATCTTACTATTTTCTGTTCAGCATTAGTCATCTCTTTGTCATATTATGATCTATTAAGATTAACATAAAATCAACCAATGATGTATAAACATCAAATAACGTTCTAAAAAAAAATAGTTGGATTATATTTCAAACAATTTTGGAGTTAATATTTTTTTATTAAGCAGAGGTTGAAAAAAATGTATGTATTAATGGAATACAAATCATAATCAAACTAGCAGTCACTTGAAACTAACCATGCAACATCCTCTCGATGCATTATTTTTCTCTTTGCTATCCAAATGAATTAACGTTAGTTTTTCTACTCTACTAGAATATGAGTTTATTACATGGGGAGCACTAGTTTGTTACATGGTAGGGACAGTTCATGCAAAATAAATGACATTTATGAATTCGTAAAACTTGTTGTAAGGCTAATCCCTTGCAACATGTATTCCATGGAAATGTCATGTAAATACGTTTTGAAGGTCAGATATTATAATTAATTGGAGGTCCATACAAAAACTCAACCCCATGCCCATGCAACTACTTAACCACATGGTAGATATTATATTTTATTAAAGGTCCATGCAACTACTTAACCCCATGCACATGCATCTACTTAACCCCTGTTTATATTATATTTTATTAAAGGTCCATGTAAATAGTTCACTACCATGTGCATGTAAATATATAGTTTGGACCTAACAATTCTCATTAATTGCATGGGCTTACCCATGCAATTGTTTAGTTCCTGGAGACAGATTCATTTATATTTATTTGATCTCTCCTTTTTAATGATGATTTTTATTATAAATCACAACAACATGAATAATAGCAGTATATAAGAATTCAATACTTTAATAACTTAAATTTTGCATTTACAACAAACCTTCCAAAACAAGTGAGAAACAAAAATAATTGTACAAATATTATGACACAACACACATACAACTATAGATTCACAAATTAAAACTCTTGATCAAAATCATCGAGGACATAGGAATCAAATTCTTCCTCACCTTGCTCCATATCCGTCACCTTCCTCACCTTGCTCCATGTCCAACATGTACATTCATAATAGTTTGTTTAATACCACAAAATATTACAACAATATCACCTCACAAATTTTTTAAACAAGTACCGTACATATTCAATGAGAATTTGTTCTTCATAACAAAAATCTTCATTATTCCTATGCTACCTCCTCTACTTGTTCCTTTGCTCTCTCGCTATTCCTCTACAAAAATCTTCATTATTCCAAAGGTGATAAAAAATTTCATTTTCTAGAGATGCATAATTTTTTTTTTATAGTTTAACAATTGTGCATATCCAACAACCAAACTTAATATGACAAGTGGTTTTATAGTAGGACCTTGGTCATAATTTTGTTTAGAAACTGAAGTACTTGGCCACTGCACATTAGTGTACCATCACAACAATTTGGTCCTGATATAAAAGAAAATGAAGAAGGTAAATAAAAGGGGAAAATAGCTTTACCACAATGATATTTTGGTATCTGGTGAGGCACAATATTTTTGTTATTATGTTTTCCTCTCTTAGATTTGTTTTCTGTTTTCATATTACAAAGGAAATGTATGCCTTAATTGGGATATATATTGTGTTATGAAAGACATGTTGGAATAGAGTACAATATCAATATGACAAACAAAAATCTGAATTAATAACTTTGCCTAAGGCAGACAATTCATCAAACACCTTTCACGTAAGGTACATGAATTCATCAAGTACCTTTCACAATGTTGAAGTTATGACCTGAAGTCAGTTCATATCACAGAAATTAGTTATGATACAAAGTCAGTCTTACAATTTGGAAGGAACATTGAAGAGTCCAAAGACACCCGTCTAAACCGATCGGAGATCACTGCGCAATCGTTGGTGTAGAGAGACGCGCCAGCACTGAGTCTGATTGCCCCTCTCCGACGGAATGATAGTAGAAATAACACTAATCGTTGATTTCACCGTAAAAAAATTGTTTGGCGGCAGCCAAAAATTGTGGAGGGAAAATGTAGAGGGAAGTTACTAAAAGTACAGGAGTTTTAGAGGGAAATGAAAATTAGAGTTTTGGGAGTTTTGGAGCGAAATGAAAAAATTGGTTCGGGAATTTTGGAAGTTTTGGAGCGAAATTGTAAATGAAGGGAGAGAGATGGGGTATATTTTATTGGGGTGGGATCCAGTTGGAAGAGAGAGAGAAAGAGAAAAAATGAGAGAAAAGAGTGAGGCAAGGGCCATACAGCTATTTGTGTGGTTCGGTCAGACAGGCGGGCCACAGCTATTTGTGAAGTTCACAAAAATTTGGTGGGAATCTAAAATCTGTAGTAAAGTATGGATATTTGAAAATTTTCTAAAAAATTAAACAAAGTTTATATGAATAATAATTATATGTCATGTATGAAAGTATAAAATTTGTGGATATTTTATAATACAAAGTTTTATCTCAAATAAATTTGTATTACAAAGTCATGCATGACATGTGTTAATATTTTGTAATGATGAGTATATGTTTGTTCATTTCATAGTTTTAGAAAGTTTTTGGAGTTACGGATGTAAATAGCGCGCATTATATAAGAGAGACAAAAATATAAATCGAAATCAGGTGAAAAAATTAATACAAAGCAAATTATTAGTTATTATTATTAATTAATTGTGTCAACATTAAAAATATGAATGGGATGAAAAATGAACAAATTCAATTTGTAATACAAAGTCTGATGTTGAAAAATATGAATGGTATATCATTATTAATATCTATATTAATATTTCGGAAGTTGGAGTTGTAGCCATGCATCATGTCCAAATCAGAAAGAATATATATTTATTAAGCATACGGAAAATCCTTTTCATATGTTATGAAAGTTGAAGTATGGATAAGAATCTACAAACAAAATATCCAATAGATTTACTTATTTCTATCTTATATTTTTTGTACAAGTAAATTTGATAACATACAAATTTTAAATCAATGCATTAAGTATTTTCACAAAATAAATCGGATAATTGCACGAAATATATTACTCAACATAACAAACTTATAATAAAATAAACTTTGCTTTAGACAAATATTATATATATGTTACACCAGGTTAATGTTATCTAATGAATTGATAACAATAATATACTTGTTTTAATAAAAAGATTGTTAATGCAAAATTTTCTTTAATAATAGTGAAATTAATTAAATAAATTGGTTTTGGATATTGTCATGTATGACAAATTTTCTTAGAACGAGGATGCAAAAAATATATTTTTTCATTAATAATGATACATATAACAATAAGTCTAGTTCTTAATTTACTAACATTTCCCAAGTTTCTATTATATTTGTGAATAATTGATTTTATCTAATATCTAAAATCTAAATATTGTATGAGGTCTTTTAATATCACATGCGATTCAATTTATTTAATGAATTTGTAATAGAATGTTATTTAAACTCAAATGCAATTTGTTTTTTTTTCTCACTTGATATTTATAGTAGTTATACTAGTAATTTAGAAAACAACGAAAAACATGTAAAGAAATAAAAAGTGCGTGAAAGAGGAAAATAAATGGGTGATTCTTCACTATATATGTGTGACAATTAATCTTTTTTTTTTTGCTTAATGCACTTTAGATTACTTTATCGTGCATGAAGTGTAGACGAAAGAAGTACATTTTTTTGTACGTAAGTAATAAAAATATTATAATACATTTATAAATAAAATTTCAGTAGCATTATTTTGGGTAGAATTTAATCACGAAGAATACAACAACTTTTTGTATATGACTAATTATAGAATTAGTTATACTTGGTAGTTAATTGGTTTTCAGAATGAAAAAGGATCTTTCGTATTAAATTTAATTAGTATACTTGGTAGTTATACTAGTAATTTAGAAGACAACGAAAGACATGTAAAAAAAATAAAAAGTGTGTGAAGGAGAAAAATAAATGTTATACATGTGTGATAATTAATCTTTTTTTGCTTAATGCACTTACACTATCGTGCATGAAGTGTAGATGAAAGAAATACATGTTTTTTAACCTAAGTAATAGAATTATTATTATACATTTATAAATAAAATTTTAGTAGAAATATTTTTTAGTTAACCGTCTCTCGTCACTTTGAAGCGTGTATTTTTTTGCTTGTCAAAATAAAATAAAATAATATATAGTTCTATATCACTAATTTTTGGTTACAAGATTGATGGATGAAAGTAGGGGTGCACAAAAAATTCGAGATTCGTGATTCGATTCGAGTTCGATTCGAAAAAGTTCGAAAAAAATTCGATTCGAAACCAGTTCAATTCGAAATTAATTCAATTTCGAATTCAAACCTGCCCAGGTTCGATTCGATATAGTTCCCGAATTTTGAAAGTTCGAAATCAGCGAACCGTCCAATTAATATAGGCTAGCGAAGGACTTTGGCCATTATTTTTCTCCCTCTCGCAGCCAGAGTCGCTTAAACCTAAATCTAGGTTTAGCCAACTTTTACTCTCCGCACGCCTCCAGTGGCGCTGGTCTGTCTCGCCGGTTGCCCTGAGCTTCACCATCCCATTTCTGCCTTCCTCCACTCTGAGCAGCCTCCGATCAACACTCTTGCCTTACCTGATTTTTCCAAAGCTTCTGTTTTAGCGCGTAAGAAGAGCAGGGATCCACTTTCCCAGCCTACTCCTGCCCCGCCATCTGGCATTCTTAAGCGTGATTGGCTGCTCAAGCACCGCACGCGGGTACCAGAAATTCATACTGGTGAGTTCTTACTGCTCAAGCACCGCACCGCACGCGGGTCCCAGAAATTCATACTGCTCAAGCACCGCACTGGTGAGTTCTTACTTCTAACTTAGAAATCATTGGTATGAAATAGTCAGAAATTCTGACTCAGAATGGTCAATCATATGCAAAAATGGTAACTGTTAAGTAGAAAAATATCACACGTATCTTTGAGCATAGACTTCAATCAAACTTTGAAATGTGCTGTTTTTTTTAAAATGTGCTGTTTGGAGAATCATGAAAATGCAAAGTTTGTATTTTTGAAAATCCAACTTTGAAAATGCAAACTTTGAAATCCTGCAAAAAATGTGCTGTTTTTTTTTGTATTTTTGAAAATCCAACTTTGAAATTACTTAGAAAATAGCAGAAAAATCAGAAAAATGCAAAGTTTGGCTCTGAACTGATTGTCTTTCTGTCCTCTATCTGAATGTTCAAATGGTTTCTTGATTTGAATTTCAGATCAGCCTGCACTGGCCAATCAGTGATAGTTGGTCATTTGAGGCATTTTAGGTACTCATGTTGTACCAGTAGGCTTTTGCTTTGACTTCAATCAAATTATATGCTGATACCAACATGGTACAGATCTAATCAACTTAATAGTATGCTATTTAGAGGGCTGGAGCTACCATCAATCAAATTTTTTTGCTGTTTTATAGGATGTCGCGGGCTGAATCTTCTCATACTCCCACTAATGAGGTGGAAGAAGATGAAGCTATAGATATCGACAGCTGCAGTGAGAAAAGCCTCAAAAATATTGATGAGAATGCGGTGGTTATACCAAATGAAGAAGAGGTTACTAAAAAACCGTCAAAAGCCGGACGCAAAAGAAAATCGGAAGTGTGGCGGTGGTTTAAAACTGTAGAGATGAATGTGAAAGGGCCCAAAGGGACAATGGTGAAGGTGGCCAAGGCAGAGTGTATGCAATGTCACAAAAAGTATGGTAAGAACTCAACGGGTAGTACCTCTCACCTCTTAAAGCATATTGAAACCTGTTATGAAATCAAAAGAGTCAAAGGAATATCACAATCAGGTACGTTGCAATTCCAAGCTAGTAACCAAGTTGATTATGATGTAGTGAGAGGGAGTGGGGGTTATGATCACATTAAGTGTCGGGAGATAATTGCAAAGATGATCATGGTTCATGAATTACCGTTTACGTTTGTTGAATACCATTGGTTTAATGTCCTAATGAGGTACAACAATCCCTTGTATCAAAAAGTGAGTAGAACCACCATAAAAAATGATTGCATAAAGCTTTTTGAATCTGAAAAAGAGAAGATTAAAAAGGTTTTCAAGCATGCCAAAATGATATCACTCACTTCGGATTGTTGGACTTCAAATCAAACCATTGGTTACATGGTTATAACCGCTCATTACATAGATTCAAATTGGAACATGCAAAAAAGAATCATTAGTTTTATTGAGCTTACACCACCTCACACTGGCGAGGTAATCTCAGATGCCATATTGGACTCTCTCAGGAAGTGGGGTATCATAGATAAAATTGGAACAATTACCCTAGACAATGCAAAAAACAATGACAAGGTTGCTAGCATTTTGATGTCCAACTTTGAGGTAACGGGTATGTTGCATTTTAATGGTTATTTCTTTCATGTGAGATGTTGTGCTCACATATTGAACTTGATAGTGCAAGATGGACTTGGTAAAATTGATAATTGCATTATCAAGATTAGAGAGGGTGTCAAGTATCTTAGAAAATCCCCAACTAGGCTTTTCAAATTCGGAGAACAAGCTATCCAATTACGCATAAACACTAGGCGATCGTTGTGTTCTGATGTGAAAACTAGGTGGAACTCAACACATCGCATGCTCCAATCGGCTATTTATTACAAGAGCACGCTTGAAAGGTATGCCAAGAGAGATACAAATTTTAAGTGGTTGCCTACGGAGTTGGAGTGGGCAAATGCCGAGAAGGTAGTTAAGTTGCTTGATGTTTTCACTAAAGCTACTAACCTTTTTTCGGGAACCTCCTACCCCACCTCAAATTTGTTCTTTAATGAAGTGTTTAAGGTTAAAAGAGCAATATGCGACGCTTATGGTTCAGCGGATGAATTCTTGAGTACCATGTCTCAAGTCATGTTTGAGAAGTTTGAAAAGTATTGGGGAGAAGTTAGTCTTTTAATGACTATTGCTTCTATATTAGATCCAAGATTCAAAATGAATTTAATCGGATTTTGTTTCAAAAAGTTGTACCAAAGTCATGAGGTTGAGGCTCGTATTGAAGAGGTTAGAAGCAAGGTTGAATTGCTTTTTCAGAAGTATGAAAGGGATTATATAGCTTCCAATAAATTACCAGTTTCTTCAACCTCTAATCAAGATGGTACCTCTTTAGATACCCCACTTCGAGGATGACTATTTTAATTTTGTGATTGAAAATCAAACCGAAGAGAATCCAAAAACTGACCTTGAGGTGTACTTAGAAGAAAAGGTTCTTGTTGTAGGCCAAGGAGAGAATTTTAATGTGTTGGAGTGGTGGAAAGTTAATTGCGTGAAGTTTCCAATTTTGAGCTTGTTTGCTCGAGATATCCTTGGCATTCCAATATCAACGGTCGCCTCTGAGTCGGCTTTTAGTGCCGGAGGTCGTGTATTAGATGATTATAGAAGTTCCCTAACCAAAGATATGGTTGAACTTTTGGTTTGTGGAGGTGATTGGATAAGGGCAAGCTCAACTATCACATTGCATACCTTACAAGTAAGAGACGATGCTTATAATATCTATTGGTCATTTATTTGAATATTGCAATAACTTTTGCACTTATATTTTCTTTTTCTTAATATTTTCAGCAAGCATTCAAAGAAGAGGAGAACCTTGAAGTGCAAATACCGATGGAAAAAACTGATTAGAGAGTAAGCTCTTTAACCTAAGATATGGTCTAAAATATGGTGCCAAAACCCAAATCTGTTTCAGAAAAAAAAAATCTGAAACTGATTAGAGAGTGAAACTGAACAGCTCTTTTCTTGCTCTCTTTTCTTTCTTTTTTTCTCTATCTGGGCCATACATGGGAAACCACTAATGGCAGGGGTTTACTAATGGGAATTGTGTTGATTTTCATGTCTTAAACCTAATTTATTTAAGATGGATTAGGAATTTAAAATCCAGTTTAACCCTGGGATGGAGGTCATGTAAAGTACTGGTACTTGATATTAACATCGCTATATTAGTCTTTCATGCATAATTATGAAATGACGTGATTTGAAAAAGAGAAGAAGATTACAGAATTTGTTATTTTATTCAAAAAAATAGGGATCAATTTGAGAAATAAAATGATTTCACATTTTTTTGAAGTTTCGAAAAACCCACCTCAGCATTCAATCCACATTGGCTGTTCAGTATTGTACTGGTTCAGTTTTTAAAGGTTTTTATTAAACACAAAATTTAGTCTAAATAATACTTAATTTAAATTAGACTTGATTTGATTAAACCTCAACTTTGCAATTTTTTGTTTACTAATTTTATTAGTGTGCTTGATTGCAATTTTTGTTTTTGTTTTACTAATTTTAGTCATGTTATATATAAGAGTAGAGAAGTGGGTTCGATGGTTTTTTACTGCTAGAATGAGTTTGACAGCAGCCAGCTTTTGATTTTATTTTTGTTTGCAAGCATAGCCTTTGATTTTATTTTTGTTGTGTTTAGCACTACACTCCAAAGTAGCAGCCAATAAGCTGGAAGCCTTTACAAAGACTCAAAAGAGTTCAAGGAAAATTGGCAAAGGATTAAGTAATATATACATCACTATATTTTCAGGTGGCAATGTGACAGCAAGCAATGTGATCGTTATGTTGGTTGTTTAGTATTAATTTAGGGATTGTTTAGTATCAATTTGTGATTGTTCTGTTGATTTAGAGACATGATTTTTATTTAGGATAATATTTGAGTTTGTAATAATTATAAAATTGTAGTGATTGTTCTATTGATATTTAGATTGTACTTTGTTTGTTTCGAAAAACATCTGTGTAAGCATTTAATCGAATTGTTGGATAGATCTAGAAAAGTAAGTTTGAATTGCCTCAAGAAAAGCATATGTATAAAAATTTGCAGCCTAGTTTAACTGAATTTCGAATCTGCATTGAATTTCGAATCTGCACTGAATTTTGAATCCAGACTAAATTTCGAATTTGCACTGAATTTCGAATCTGGACTGAATTTCGAATCTGCACTGAATTTCGAATCTGCACTGAATTTCGAACTAATTTCAAATCAAATCGAACTAGTTCGAATTATACCGAACCAAATTCGAACTGGCCTTTCAGGTTCGAAATCTATTTCAATTTCGAACTGGGTTTGATTCGAAATTATTTCGAATTCGAATTCGAACTAGGGCAGATTCGATTTGGTTCGGTTGGTTTGCAGCCCTAGATGAAAGCATTCAGAAAAGACTAAAATGATGTTCCACGTGGCAGGATAATAATAAACAACAGCATTAAGAATTCAACAAATTAGCACGTGATTTTAATGCAAACTGGGCCAAAGCAAATTACAGCAGCTCCTGGAACTTCAAAGAAATTAACAGGCCGAAATGAATTCTGAAATTGAAGATAATAATCTGAGTGATGGGCCCCATCCAGGATTTGAAGGGCCACCTTCTTCCGGCCCAAAAACAATTTCTTACCAAGCAAATTCAGCACCAACGGAGACCGCAGTTATCAAGAGTTGAACATAATTGTATTATTATTTTTAGTATAAATATATTTTTGTCATTTTCTAATAAAAATCTGAAAATTATGAACCATAAAAAAAGTGATTTTGAAAAAAATTTGAGTATAGTAAAAAAGATTAAAAAAATTCTAAAATTTGGACTCCAATCCCTTTTTCATATGAAACATATTGAATAGTTTAAATCGACTACTTGAATTTTGAATCCAATGATTTATAATCCAATATACAAAAATGCATATATATTTTGCAATTCACCATATATAACGGTACAGTGTTTCCCATAAATTAGACACAATATTTGTACATGCAATATTTTGGATCGTTATTAGTTCCTTAAAATCTAGAATATATAATTCAATATAAAAAAATGCATATATATCTATATATATATATATATATATATATCTCCATTCTATTATTAAGCACGTTGGGTGTCCGATCCGTCAACGGCTATGATTGAAAGATGAAATTTCAGATTTAATCTCAACCCTCTAATCAAATTATCTGTCTTGTTTTGATTAAATGCATCTTTTTCAAGTGTAGAAGTGTATATTTAGTTAAAAACATATTCACTACACGTACAATCACACAATATATTACAATTAAAATTGAATATACTGCCTTGTAGCGACATTTTTTTTTCTTATTTCTCCTACGTTTAGCAACTTCTTCATTTCCTTATTTTTGGTTTCTTATATTTTCTTTGTTTCTATACAAATTATCACGACAGAAAATGAAAATTAATTTTTTCTTTGTTTCCATATTTTTCTTTGTTTGTTTCTATATAGATCCCAACAGCATAATAGAAAAATGTAGAATATATTTGATTAGAGTTGTTTCTATACAAATCACCCCACACCTGGAATGGCATCGAGAAAATCAAGAATAGAAATATTGTTTTTCTAATTTTATTATATTTTTTTCAGTTGGAGCAATTAATCTATTTTCATATTTTTTTTGTTCATTTTCAGAAATGTTGGACTACATTGAAGAGAATCACACTAGCAATGATACTTCAATATTTTTTTCTTGTTATATTTGATCAATTTTTTTCATTTGTTGTTGTTTCTTTTACTGTTATTTATTATTTATCTCTCTATTTTTTTTGTCATTTGTGTTTCTTATTTTCATTTATATATATATTTTAATTTTGGGTGAAATGTCAATAAAAAAAGTCTCTTCATATTCTATTCAATCTTATAATATCCCCGTTGCAACGCACGGGCACGATACTAATATATATATATATTTTGCAATTCACCATATATAGCGGTACAGTCTTTCCCATAAATTAGACACAATATTTTTACATGCAATATTTTGCATCGTTATTAATTAGTTCCTTAAATTGTAAGTATCCAAACTTATAAATGTTTATTTTTAGTATGAAAAGTATTTATTAGCTTTTTAGTATGTCAACCTCCACAATCAAACTATTGAGGTTATTATATAAGACGCATTTGTCATAAACGCGAAAGTCCGAATAATTATATGTCATCAAACCAAAATCAACAAATTGTAAAAAATTAATATCCCATCTCTCATAGAGATGTCCATTGCTTGCTATTTACATAAAATTATTCTGATTCTTCTCCCTCTTTATTAATCATATTCCTACGTAAATTCTATCAAAATTTGACTGTGATGCTAGCAGCTATCAATTTGATCAATCGATAATCAAACCACATCAAATTTGATTGTGATGTTATTACTTACCCTTTTTGAAATCACCTAATTAATTATTAGTCAAACAATTTTTAAAAAGTACCATATGTTACTAGTACAGAAACGCAAAGCATACATGTTTATATTATACTCGTTTACTCAAAATTTCAGATAAATTAATCTATGTCCGAAGAAAGAAAACATTGTTCCAAAAATTTATGCACATTATACACGATTTTACTGTTTACTACCATGCATAAATGTGCTCCAACATTTATATACGGATTTTATTAACAAACCGTGTACAATTTGACCAAATTGTACACGGTTTTTCATTAAAAACCTTTATGAATATTGGAGGGCATTTTTGGAAGTTCTGGAGAGCATTTTCGGACGGAAGTATACGGTGCTCTAATAATTTTACACAGTTTTACTATATAATCCGTGTGTGATGAAAAAAAATACAAATTTTTCCACGTCATCGATCCGTGACTTCCAGTTCTAATGCATCTCTCTATATTTTTTTCTAAGTTATTTCTAAAGCATCTCTTTCCTGTAAGTTGTGCATCCCCTGAGAGAAATAAATCTAAACAGGTGTGGCTAGGGTGAGGGATAAGGCAAGAGGGACGATATCTTCACCGATAAGACGATTTCCATTGAAGAAATTTCAAAAAGGCCTATCTTGGAGCTCGAGTGTCCGATTTTAGCAAATGACTACTTTTCGGAAAGCATACGAGAAGACGATATCGATGTTGATAAAATGAAGAGCCTCAAAACTTTGAGTTGAAGTTTCTTATAAAGTTTGTCATTTATAATTTTCGTTTTTTTTGTCCTTTATAATATTTTTCTTAGACATTGTTCATGTAAATTATCCCTCCATAATATTATAATACTGGTGCTGGGAAACAACAAATGGTTAAAAGATTTGACTTACAGAGGTCGGTGCCTCGAGATCTTACACTAGAATTATTTTTGGAAGTTATCACCAGGTATCCAAGATTAAAAAATGTAGACTAGTAATGAAAAAGAATCTTTCGTATTAAATTTAATTAGTATACTTGGTAGTTAAACTAGTAATTTAGAAGACAACGAAAGGCATGTAAAAAAATAAAAAGTGCGTGAAGGAGAAAAATAAATGCTATACATGTGTGATAATTAATCTTTTTTTGCTTAATGCACTTACACTATCGTGCATGAAGTGTAGATGAAAGAAATACATGTTTTTTAACCTAAGTAATAGAATTATTATAATACATTTATAAATAAAAGTTTAGGAGAATTATTTTTTAGTTAACCGTCTCTCGTCACTTGTCAAAATAAAATAAAATAATACATAGTTCTATATCACTAATTTTTTGTTACATTTGGTTTGAATTGAATCTCGAAGAATACAACAAATTTTTTTATATCACAAATTATAGAATTAGTTATATTTGGTAGTTTAATTGGTTTTCAGAATGAAAAATAATCTTTTGTATTATGTTTACAAGTAGAGTGGAATAAATGTGCTGTGCCGTGCCGTGACGTGACTAACATGCCGTACTGTGCCGTGACCAAGTTAATCTTTCACGTGCCGTGCCCGTGCCGTACCGTGACCAAATGGTAAAAAGGTGGTCACGGCACATGAATGGTCATGCCACGTGAGTCACGCTGTGTCTAAATGTGCCGTGATCATCCGTGACTCGCGTGACTTGATCACGTGACCATTTAATCATAATTTAGGTTCGTTTATTCAAAATCAATTCACCATTAAATCAATATCTAATTGTCCTAATTACACGTGACTCGCGTGACTACTCGCGTGACTACGTGCCGTACCGTGCTAATGTTTAATTAAAAAGATAGACACGGCATGCGAATGGTTACGGCAAGGGACACGCAAGTCACGGCACGTAACAGACATGCGTGCCGTTCCGTTCCGTTCCGTTCCGTTCCGTTCCGTTCCGTTCCGTTCCGTTCCGTTCCGTTCCGTTCCGTTCCGTTCCGTTCCGTGCCGGAGCAGGCTCGGCGGTGCCATTTTTCCCACTCTATTTACAAGATTGATGGATGAAAGCATTCAGAAAAGGCTAAAATGATGTTCCACGTGGCAGGATAATAATAAACAACAGCATTAAGAATTCAACAAATTAGCACGTGATTTTAATGCAAACTGGGCCAAAGCAAATTACAGCAGCTCCTGGAACTTCAAAGAATTTAACAGGCGAAATGAATTCTGAAATTGAAGATAATAATGTGAGTGATGGGCCCCATCCAGGATTTGAAATAATAAATATATTTTTGTCATTTTCTAATAAAAATCTGAAAATTATGAAACCATAAAAAAAGTGATTTGAAAAATTCTGAATATAGTAAACAGATTAAAAAAATTCTAAAATTTGGTCTCCAAGCCCTTTTTGATATGTTTAAAATTTAAATCGACTGTTTGAATTTTGAATCCAATGATTTATAATCCAATATACAAAAATGCATATTGCTTGCTATTTACATGAAATTATTATTATTCTTCTCCCTCTTTATTAATCATATTCCTACGTAAATTCTATCAAAATTTGACTGTGATGCTAGCAGCTATCAATTTGATCAATCGATAATCAAACCACATCAAATTTGATTGTGATGTTATTACTTACCCTTTTTTAAATCACCTAATTAATTATTAGTCAAACATTTTTTAAAAAGTACTATATGTCACTAGTACAGAAACGCAAAGCATACATGTTTATATTATACACATTTACTCAAAATTTCCACTAAATCTATGTCCAAAGAAAGAAAACATTGTTCCGAAATTTATGCACATTATACACGATTTTACCTGTTTACAACTATGCATAAATGTGCTCTAACATTCATATACATATTTTATTAACAAACCGTGTGCAATCTGACCAAATTGTACACGGTTTTTCATTAAAAACTGTTTATGAATATTGGAGGGCATTTTCGGAAGTTCTGGAGAGCATTTTCGAACTGAAGTATACGGTGCTCTAATAATTTTACACAGTTTTACTGTATAGTCCGTGTGTGATGAAAGAAATACAAACTTTTCCACGTCATCAATCCGTGCCTTCCTGTTATAATGCATCTCTCTCTATTTTTTCTAAGTTATTTCTAAAGCATCTCCTGTAAGCTGTGCATGAATTTCCTCTGAGAGAAATAAATCTAAATAGGTGTGGCTAGGGTGAGGTATAAGGCAAGAGTGATGATATCTTCACCGATAAGACGATTTCCAATGAAGAAACTTCAAACAGACGTATCTTGGAGCTCGAGTTTCTGATTTCAGCAAATGACTACTTTTTGAAAAGCATGCGAGGAGACGATATCGATGTTGATAAAATGAAGAGCCTCAAAACTTTGAGTTGAAGTTCCTTATAAAGTTTGTCATTTATAATTTTCGATTTTTTTGTCCTTTATAATATTTTTTCTTAGACATTGTTCATGTAAATTATCCGTCCATAATATTATAATACTGGTGCTGGGAAACAACAAATGGTTAAAATATTTGACTTACAGAGGTCGGTGCCTCGAGATCTTACACTAGAATTATTTTTGGAAGTTATCACCGGGTATCCAAGATTAAAAAATGTAGACTAGAGTGACTAGAGAAATATACATCAGTCAAGATCTAGAGTTTTTTTTGTACAAGTCCATAAAGAAATGCGTAAGTGGCACAAATTTGGAAGCAAGCAACCGTAAGTCTTAGAAAGTCTCATTCTTAATGTAATATATATATATATATATATAGATAGGCTATCATGCTTTGGAAAGTAGAGAGAGTGTTTTACTTCCTGCTCATATCTTCATTTTTAAAGTTCAAATAGTCAATCCGAAGTTCTCAACATGATCCTCATATTGATATGAGCTTGGAGACCAAATTTTACATTTTTTGGAAATTTTTAACTATTTTTTTTAGAATTTTTGAGAAGCACTACTTTTCATTAAATAAAAAATAATAAAAACTTCAAAAAATACACTGATTTTCAAAAATTCTAAAAAAATAGTAAAAAAATTTCAAAAAAATGTAAAATTTGGTCTCCAAGCACATATCAAAATAAAGATCATGTTGAAAATTTAAATCGACTGTTTGAATTTTGAAAATGGAGATATGAGCGGAAAGTAAAACACCCTATTTACTTCCCAAAGCATCGTAACACCACTCTATATATATATGTCATGTGCTGCAAAGTGTATACTAGACACTACCGAAGAAATATTGTTAAATGTAACTAGGTACAACTGTAGCAGTACAAATCGGATGATATGATATCTCCAGTTTGATTAATCATCACAAGTTTAATCATGCACCTGTCTGCAATATAATTTAAAGTTATATTCAACGCTTAACTTAGGTCATAACATCAGTCCATACACCTGGATCTGAGCTCCTGTAACTATCTATATATACATGCAAGAACTCAGAGACTTAATTCACCTCAACCAAATAAGAAGAAATCAAGAGAGAAAGATAACATGAACAAAATAATATTTTCTCTTCTTCTTATTCTTCTAACTTTTTTCTTAGCCACTAGTACGGCTCAACCACCCCCTACCAAGGCAGTAGTCTCCTATGGTCCGTGGTTACCTATTCAGAATGTCTCAGACCCGGCGGTTGAATCTATCGCCTCGTATGACTCTCTCTCTCTCTCTTTCTCTCTCTTTGAAATGTTGGCAGAAGCTGCCAAACGAGACTCTCTCTCTCTCTCTCTACACACACTCACATATGTTTCGTAATTCAGTAATTGCAATGGCATTCTATCCAAAAGATAAAAATTGGAGTTGTGCCTGAAAAATATATATGATTTTCTTACACCATTTTTAGTCCATGAAATATATGATTATTGTACACCATTTCTCTGTCTAGGAGTCAGTTAACAGTTAAAAGAAATTAGTCACAAAACAATCATTACTTTTACCATTTGGTGATAGAAAATAATCGTGCACTCTGCATCAAAATCCGTGCAAGTCTGAATCAATTTCTGTGCACACAGATTTAATACTAATCGTACAGTACTAGAGTTAATTGAACCTAAAAGCTTTTAGGTCCGATACCCATCAGACCTTAACTCCTGTGTAGTTGAGAACACCGTGATTTTACTCCATAATTAAAATATCCACTTATCAGTTATCAGTATATCCACCCACTGGCAACACCCCGTTTGACTTTAGTCCAAGCAATCGAGCTTTCAATTAATGCACATTGTAACAGAGACAAAATTCTCAGTTAAAGTCCTGCTCTGTCCGCTTGCCACGCATCCCAATTTCCCTACGGCCGTTTCACAATGAGGTGGAAGGCACCAACTTGACCCAATCCCTCTCTCCATAAATACACTTGCCTCCTATGCTCCCTCTTTCATTCCTTCTCTTCTCTGTCCATTCACTGCTTAGTTTGCTTGCTTGCTATCTATCTCTCTCTCTCTCATTTCTTTTTCTCAACGACCTTCCCAAAATCTCTTGCTTTATTAATTTGCTTCTCTCAGGTTTTCTGCAACAATGCCTCCCAATGCAGAAGATATTAATGCCTCCACAAAGCCTAGTAATAGTATGTTTTCCATTCCAAGCTCTATTTACCCTTCCAAGATGGATTCTTTCATCTCTTCCTCTTGCCAACCTCTTACACTTCAGGTAATTAATTGACTTGCTAACTTCTTATATTGGATGCTGTTTCATCCTCACAAACTTGCAAACAAAGGAGCAAAATAATAATAAGAAGTTATATTTTTAATGTTAGACAGACAACATAACAAATTTTATTAAGAAGCTTCATATATACAATGTAATTGTATTCAGCTACTTCTTTTCTTGTTTAAACTTTTAACACAAGTTAGCACAAAAACTGTAGTTCATCGACATAACTTACCGAGTGAAACCGGATCCATCGACAACTGCTGCCTCTGCATCAAAATCCAGCTTGAAGCGCATCTTCAACTCTGACAACTCATCTCCACCTACCACACCGCCGGACCGCATGATCCTTGGTGGGGTCACTGGTGTGGCTTCCCCTGGAGAAATCCTCGCTGTGATGGGTCCATCTGGAAGTGGAAAATCCACTCTGCTATCGATATTGGCCGGTCGGTCTCACCATTCCACTGGATCGCTCCTCCTAAATAACAGTCCATTTACCAAACAAACCCTAAGAAAAACCGGGTTTGTCACCCAAGATGACATACTCTACCCGCACTTAACCGTCCGTGAAACCCTCCAATTTTGCGCACTTCTACGTCTCCCAGCTGCCGCTCCAAAGGCCACAAAATTAGCAGCTGCTGAGGCAGTCATGTCAGAATTGGGTCTATTAACATGTGCCGATACAATAATAGGAAACACATTCATACGAGGTGTGTCCGGAGGAGAAAGGAAACGTGTAAGCATAGCGCACGAATTATTGATCAACCCTAGCTTGTTGATACTTGACGAGCCAACATCTGGTTTGGACTCAACTGCTGCGGCTCGATTGGTTGGTACCTTGACCGAGCTGGCCAGAAAAAACCGGACAGTGGTTATGTCAGTTCACCAGCCATCAAGCCGGGTCTACCAGATGTTCAACTCGGTGTTGCTTCTAGCAGATGGCCAGGGGTTGTATTTCGGGCCCGGTAGGGATGCTATGGGATACTTTGGTTCGATTGGATTTCAGCCATGGTTTAGCGTCAACCCGGCAGATTTCATGCTCGATCTCGCCAATGGTATGTGTTTGATGCCTTGCTATATATATTTGATACTTCCTCTTTTGGTATTCCGTTAAATTAATTTGCATTTCAGCCATCGTGTATATTTATTTGCATAAAAACCTGAACCATTTTCCTAATTAATGGTTGTTTTTTAAAAGGCATTAATTTCTCATGTCACTGTCTTCTTAGATTTATGACTCTACTCCTGTCGTCATATATATATATATATGCATGTAGGGATCTTGATTTCTTCGTATTGCCACAGTTGTTGCATATATTCTTTTTAAATTTGGCATCAAAATAGAACAGTGCAATATTCTAGTATGTGTAACTTCAGAAAAGTAAACCTCTCTGTTGTTTCTTTTTCTTCAAAATAATTGTCAACCTCTTCATATTTATTGCCAACATTCTGACCATGTTACACATAGATTAGGAGAGCTCTGGAGCAACTATCAAATATGTATGTATTGTACATAAGTTGAATATATTTAATTAAGAAGTAGCTTTATAAAAATAAAAAATAAAAATAAAAAAAGCAAAAGTAAGAGAATATATAAAAGAAGGCATCGGCATAGTTTTTGAGGAAAAATAAGGGTCTGAGCCCATATTTGATTGATAATGTTTGTTACAAAAGGGTTTGTAACGCCAAGAAGAAAATTAATGTGCTCAAAACATTTGAGCTAAAAGAAAATAAAGAAAAGTTGAAAAGTAAATATAAGAAGTAGATAGAAAAGTAGAAAATAAAATGGAATTCTTGGGATGCCTCGCGATTACTATTTTCCAATCATGTACTGCCTCTGTTGCTGGATTTCCTCGATGAGTTGATCCATCTCCTTGTGTTCGTCTCTGAATGTGCGAGAGCATCGTTCACGCCATATGATGAATTGTGCAATGAGAAGAGTTGATCTGATCTCCTGTTTTACCTTTTCTTTTAGAAGTAGATGTATCGGTACTGAGGCCTGCATCTTGTACCAATCCGGTACCACTTTGGTATATAGTGTTATTGAGAAGGGACATTGGCAGAACAAGTGAAAAACTGTTTCTATGTTCCTCTTACACATTATACAGCGGTTTACCATTACCCATCCCCTTTTTGTTAGGTTGTCTATTGTCAGGATCTTGTTGTTACACATAAGCCAACCAAAAACCTTTATTCTCAGTGGCGCCAATATTTTCCAGATTTTGCACACTTCAGATAGTATTTTCGGTGTATGCTTCATTGCTGTGTACGAGCTTTTTACCGTGTATAATCCTGTCTGTGTCCATCTCCACTGTACTTCATCTTGTTGGTTCGGTATCAATGCAGCTTGACTTAATCTGTGCTGCATGGTTAATAGCTCCTGTGTTGCCTCTACTGTGAGCACTTGTTTGAAATTGGATTGCAATGAGTCTGCGTTAAGGACTTCTTGAACTGTAGCATATCTATTTATTGCGTGTGTGTGAAGGTTTGGGAATTTTTCTTGTAAGAAACCGAATCCCCAATTATGCTTCCAAAAGGCTATGCTGTTACCTTTGCCCAGTTTGTGGATTGTCGAGTGGTTGTAAAATTCTTCGGTATGTGACAGAGTCTTCGTAAATAGCACTGCCTGAGGTGTGAAATTGATGACAGTTACCGTGTTCTGTATGATGGGTTTCCATAATGCTCTTGTTGGTTTTTGCCAATTCCATTGCCATTTCATTAACAAAGCCGAATTGAAGGTCTTCAAGTCCGGTACTCCCAGACCTCCAAGATGCTTGGGTGTTGTTACCAGTTCCCAGTTTGCAAGGTGGATTTTAGATTGATCCGTGACACCATGCCACCAAAAGTGTCTCCTAATTTTGTCGATTGCCTTTATGACCCATTGCGGTAATTTCATCACTGTCATGTAATAAGTGGGTAAAGATGATAAAACTGCATTGAGTAAAATCAATCTTCCTGCGATGGATAGGTAGTTGGCCGCCCAACCGGCTAAACGATTATTTAGTCTTTGGATTAGTGGGAGGAAGGTTGATTTGTGGAGTGTCTTATTTGATAAGGGAAGGCCTAGGTAAGTGAAAGGCAGCGAGCTCAATTTACATCCTATGATGTTGGCTAGACCTAAACCCTCATTGTGAGCATCCTCTGTCAAAATCAATTCTGATTTGTGAGCATTGAGTTGTAATCCCGAGACTCGTTCAAAGACTGTTAGAGCAACCACTAGTGCTTGTACTTGTTGTGTTTCCGGTTTTATGAGCATTTGACGGATTACTTGTTGTGTTTCCTGTGAGAATTCGTGATATTTGCAAAATAGGATAAGATATATAGTGGGGTTACATATATGCTGCAGTGACGTCGGATGGATTTGGCTCCACTAGAGAGAGAGAGAGAGAGAAAGGTGTTGATATTCTCCAATTTGCATATCTATGGATATAAACATAAGATACAGACATGCCATAGGTGGGTGTAAGTGTAACAGAGGGTATTGTAAGACTAAGGAGTGGGAGGAAATGAGTACATGCCGTTTCTCTTCTCTTTTTAGCCTTTATATATTGTCTCTGCACTTTCTATGTTGGAAACATTTTGTGGATCAATGGTCACCCAAAGCACCAAGGGATAAAAACAATTTGAGTGGTGGGGTTTGTTATTAGGTTATTAATTTATTATTTGGTTATTAGTTAGACCCAATTGCCCAATAACATCTTTGATGCTCTTGAAGCTAGCTAGTAGCCTGGCGCCAACAAAATTAGGATCCTAAAAACTGAAAACAATTGCATACCTTTCTTGCCTTTTAATTAGTTAATAGTATTAGTATAT